>VZTO01012822.1:0-14221 GCA_013400615.1 Syrrhaptes paradoxus
TGCTTCCCCTGTTTTGACCATGGCATTCGCTACATGCCTGTAATTGTATGAAACCTGAGGCTGCAGGGGGACAGCCAGAAGCCAGACATCAAAGAAATGCCCGAGCGGAGACAATATAGACACAGTATATAAATGTTGCCTTTCTCTCTCTCGAAAAAGGCTGTTTGTTTACTGGGCTACATTAAGTTTATCCCCAAATGCAAACAGTATCAGCAGCAGGAATTGGTTAAAGCGCTCACCCAGAGTTGGGGTTTTTAGCTCTACAAAGTACCACTGAATCTGAACCTGTGGCTTCTGGCTCCAGCAGAGTCCCATAGCCATGAGGCCCTGGGGTATTTTGGGTTCAGGCTTTTCTTCATGTCATCTTTTGAAGATGGGCATCTTTACCTTAAAAAAAAAAATGTTTCTAGAGAGAAACTGCACAAGAAAGCAGTCTGCCTTTTTCGATTGATTTAGTGGGGATTCCTGTATGATTTAGGGTTCAGGGTTTGTGTTTTACAGGCTGGCTCTGTATTTTCCATTTAGAAGCTTCTTGGATTAAAGGAGTTAAGCATCTCTAGCATGGACACGAGATTAGTATGTTACATTCCAGTTTCCAGTGGCCCATCTGCAGCAGAGGTGACCTAGGTTATTCCATAGTCTGGTGTTCATAGCACTTTCATAGACAGGAGCAAGCTGTGGGGTTAATCTGCTTGAGCATAGCACAGAATTTAGCCTACCTACTAACTGAACAGGAAGACCTTTTCCTGACAGTGGGAATCTAATATCAGAAAACTTGATGTACTCTACTGAAATTGGACAGAAGAGTGACTAGAGCAGGCCTGAACCAGATACCTACTTGAGGACACACTGTCTGTGCTTAATGATTTGTGTCATTTGGTATGAGTTGGCTCCCTGATAAATGTGCAGAAGCACAGAGTTGTCCTCCGGAGGCAGCCAGTGAATCACCCTGGTGAAGCCAAGTGTTTGCTTTAGATGCTGCAAAGTGTAAGGTGTGTACATCAGGTGTTTTCAGTTTGGTCTTATGTCTGATTTTTGTCATGTGATGGTTGTGTAATTTGCTTTGGGCTTGTTCCCTACAGATTGTGTCATGACAGAAGGATTTCACATTACCAAATGTCACCTTTTGAATTGTCAGCTTTAAGGACTGTTTTCTTCACTCACGATTTGAAACAAAACTGTGTAATACAGTGTTACTTCACAATTTATTTCATAGTTTAGAAGCCTACATCTGTACATTTTTTTTTTGAGGAGCTGCAATGTTGGTAGTATCTTTGTTGGTGGACTCAAGTGAACCTCCTAATATAGGCATAAAAATAATTGTATGCAGTGAGTGTGAAGAGGGGAAGCCCTGTAGGACTGAACCATCTTTCCATTTCTTTGTATTTTGACAGAAGACTTTTTCATCTGACCAGAACAACAAACTCACCTAATGCAAGAATTTCATCTAAGAGAGTAACATTTCAGTGGGGCAAAGCTGTTGGGTGTGAGGTGGTTTTTTAAATCAGCAATTATCATTAACCTTTTCCTTTTATTAAGCATAAGATTTAACCTTGGTTTTGCACCCTAGAACTCCAGTTGTGTAGCCAATGTCATTCTAGATTTATGTAATTTTGCCTCTTTCTGCTAAATTATGTAAAATCGTGGATTATGAGATTCCTGGGAAGCTGAGACACCTTATGTCCTGATAGCTTAGTTTTGTCCTCCAGTTAGGAATGACCCACTCCCAAACTGGTCCCGTTAAAAGAAAGATGCATGTGGTATTTATTTAACATATTAGAATGACTTCAGCTGCTGTAATCATAATAATTTTTGTTCTGCTTTATTTTTTTTTTAAGGGGACCATCTGAATCTGCATTGTATTCATTTATATAATTAGCTTGAAACCTAAACAACTTGGAGGTTTTCAAATTAGTAGATTCAAGGGACTCAGAGTACGTACATCTTTAGAGGTGTATGCCTTGGATAGAAATAAACATTTGAGTTGGGCACCAAATTTTTTCTTGGCAGCCTTTTCTGGTATTAATTGCTTGCTTGAGTTTCTGGCACTGTATGTGTTGTAATACTCAGACGCAGTTTGCACAAACAATTTTATTATATCCACAGATTCTTCTGTGTATTTTCATCCATTGTTTTAAAATACCCTACCCTAGAATTTGGTAAAATAGTTTCATCATTTATATGTATGCTATTAATTTTCCTAATCAATACCTCATATTCTTAGAAGTCATATTCAAGTCATAATCTGTATGTAGATATATACACACATACATATAATAATGGGGGGGGTAATTCTCTGAACTCCAGCTCTGAGTTGCCAGATGATTTTTCACTCTAGTTTCAAATCAGTGTAGCCAGGTAAGTATGCACAGGAAAAACATAAGTGCAATAAGTTCAATATAATGATGCTGAAAAGGCCTTTACAAGTAATTATACTATATAATTTCATTTTTGGCACAACTAGGGGGTGGGAGTTAATGCTTATTCCTTCCAAGAGCTCCCCTCTTTGAATCATGCTCTTTTGTAAAGCCCCTGTCTACATGCCAAGAACTGCCAACTGTTGAGACTCATTTGTGCTATTCACTTCTTAACCACAGCTAACTATCGGTAGTAGTGCTTAACTTTTTTACTTTCTGGTTTGCAGTACTATATGGCCAAAAAAAAAAAATCTGATTAGAAAAAACACAAAATCTACTGGTAACAACTGTTACATGATTAAATTGTAGTTTATCCTTAATGTTGTGAATCAAATGGAATATGATTAAGCAGAATGCACAAATATTAAATATTAGTCTGAAAAAGCTAGGGATCAGTACTGCTCAGCATAAGTGCTATGAAATTAGGCTCTCCTTGAGCAAAAGGCTAAGCAAATATGCAATGCACTTAGATTAGAATGAGTGCAGATTATTTTTTCCTGCTAAGAATAAAAACATTTTCATCAAAGCTTCTCTGTGTTAAGAATAGTATATCACATTTGACTCTTTGAAATTCAATGATTTATGGTTCACCTGATATTTAAATTGGAAGACTATGAGGAAGAAAGAACATAATTTTTTGACATAACTCTTCCACATAGTTACTAAATAATTACCCTAGGTCTAAACCTAAAACAACCACCCAAACAGAATAATTTAACAATCTAGGCTGCATAGTACAACGTCTGTGTTGTATTTCGACATTGACATCTTTGATATATTGGTACTTTTTGTTAACAAAGTAAGATAGACTTGATCACTGTGCCACACAATTGCTTCTAACTTATTGTTGGAGTTTCTCAAAAGACTAAAATCATCCTTCTGCAAGCTCCAAGTTTAACTTAATGTTGTCAAGTTGCACTGTTCAAAGGTATGGGCTTGCAGTATTTTTTAATCACAAAATTGAACAGTGGTCAGTGTTTAGAATGACAGCTGAAATTAAATTTCAAATTTAACATTTGAACATAGAAACCATTGTCACCTTTTTCCTTTGAACATATGTGAGGCCACTTGGAGAAGAGAAGGCTCCGGGGAGAGCAGCCTTCCAGTACTGGAAGGGAGCCTATAAACAGGAGGGGGAGTGACTGTTCACAGGGGTTGATAGTGACAGGACAAGGGGCAATGGTTTTAAACTAAGAGAGGGGAGATTTAGGTTAGATATTACAAGGAAATTTTTCACGCAGAGGGTGGTGAGGCACTGGAACATGTTGCCCAGCGAAGCTGTGGATACCCCATCCCTGGAGGCATTCAAGGCCAGGCTGGATGGGGCCCTGGGCAGGCTGCTCCAGTGGTTGGCAACCCTGCCCACAGCAGGGGCTTGAAACTAGATGATCTTTAAGGTCCTTTTCAACCCAGGCTATTTGATGATTCTATTATAAAAGAAAACCAATAGCTGTATTAATTATAAAGTGCTATAGGAAGCTGTCATCTCTGCACTTTGCCTATGAGAAGGGATTTCATGTCCCTTTATTTTTTCCTGAATATGTATGTATGGTTCCATGGGAAAGATTAGGATGCCATCTTTAGAAATGCTGTAGTTAGGCTTGATAGCTTTCTGCTCTTTTATCCATTATCCCAAACTCTCTGTGAATGAAACTAATGCTTTCTTTCCTTGCTTTTGAAAGGAACTATGTGAATGTTTTACCTTTGTTTTTTCCTTGCTTTTGCCAGTGTCCTAGTTTAGGAGGACACTCTTTTGTTAAACAGCTGGTGGGCTGAGGCAGGGACAGGGAGGGTTTCACTCACCACTTAGGGTCTCAGGCAAGAAACCAACACGACTTGGGAAGAACAAAAAAAAAACAATTGAATTTATTAACTGTTTACAACAAGAAGCAAGATATTGAGAGAGAGAGAGAAAACTACATCTTAGAAAGGCACTTCTCCCCCACGCCTCCCTTCTTCCCAAAGCCCAAAGGCTTTGTTCTATACCTTCTCCCACCCCGGTGGTGCAGGGGGGCAGGCAAGGGGGGATGCAGTCAGTCCACTGCTCCTTCCTCCTCAGGGGAGGACTCCTCACAGTCTTTCCCAGCCGCAAAGTGTGGTCCCTTCTCACAGGAGAGTCCTTTTCAAACTGCTCCATCGTGATTTCTTTTCCACATGGGGCCACAGTCCCCTGATGACTGTCTGGCTCTGGCGTGGGCATCTCTAAAATTCCTACATGGGATCCTTCACAGCTGCATCTTCTCATGGGCTGCACCAAGGGACAAACTGTGCTTCACGATGAGTCTTCACCACGCTGCAGGGGAAATTCCGAGGGTGCTCCCTTTCCTCTCACTCCTCTTCTCTGACCAAGTGTCTGTGTAGCCATCTCTGAGATCCTGCTTCTCTCTCCACCACAGGTCTTCATTGGCTTCCAAGAAAACTCTTGGGCGAGCCGTGGTGGAGGCTTGGGGCTACAGCAGGTCGGTTTGCAGAAGCCAGGCAGGCAGCTGGACAGCTGGGCTAGTCCACCCAAGCCAGGCCATGCCCCGGGGCTGTACCAACCCCCATCTTCTGTGCCCCCTCTTAAATACGTCATTCGCAGAGGTGCCGATTGGCTCAGCCCTGGCCTGGGGTGGGTCCAGCCTGAAGCCGGGGAAACTCTTCCAGCAGTTTCTCACAGGGGCTAGATCAGTGGTACTCCTTCCCCCACCTTTCCCTCCTCCCCCTGGTCCCCAGCTACTAAAACCTTGGAGCCAGGGGTGGGGGTGAACCCTTAGCAGTCACTTACAGGAGACACCACTGCAGCCCCTGCCTTGGTGCCAGAGCAGACTCGCAGCTAGGGAAACTCTTAGTGGTTGCTTACGGGGGCCATTACTGTGGCCTCTCCCTGCTTCCAAACAAACCTACCACACAAAACCACAACAGCCAGCCTGCAGTCAATACATTTTTTTAAATCCAATTAATATATTTAAATTGATATTGCTGCTTTGTCAGCTGCTGTTCCCCAGCCTTGATGGCAGAAGTAGATGGATGGCGGGACTGTTTTGTTAGGATGAATTTAGGGCATAAGGAATATGTTCAATTGACAGCATTGCAAACTGAAGTCTCCTGATCACCTGTGTCCTTGCAGTGTTCGCAGTTTCTTCTTGTGCCTCTTCCCCAGCTCAGGCCTAGCAGTAAGTTCTGTTAGCTTTTGTTTTGTGTTATTACTTGCCTTGATTACATTGCACCTAGTAAATATAAAGCCTCTGATGCTTTGTGACAATTTTTTGGTGCCTGTTAACCCAGAGTACTAATTTGGAAGTATTTTCCAGGAACAGGTTACAAGATAAATGGAGACCAATAGGTGGTGGTTGTTGCTGGTTTTTGTAATTAATAGTAGCTGCTGGGAGCCCAGAATAAAACTTTGAAGTCTTAGGCATTATGTAAAAGACAGAGTGGTGCAACTATTTGTGGCATCTGGGACTATTGATTTACTGGAGCCCATCGGTGTTGGAGGGGCGTGCTGTTACGTCAGCTGGGCGCTCTGTTGTTTCAGCTGCTGTGGCCTTTGTGTTTGATCCTGTCAGTGCTTGCGTCAGCGATGCATATCATCGCCTGTGTGATGTCAAAGTGTGGGTGTTTGGTTATAGAGCCATAGTTAACCTAATGTGCTGCAGTAAATCCTGAATGCTGTTTCCTCCTGGGGATAACAGTGATTCATCGCCATTCACATTAGACTAATGCTAAGTATAGTACTGTTCATGAGCTGCAGTATCCACATAGATTAGTATCAAAGTCACTGCAGCTTTCTGAATGCCATGCCAGAAAGTGTGTGTTTGCACCCAGATCTCTTTTGTGCACCCCCTTTCTGAGGTGTAAACTGATTAGCAGTTCACCTAAAGGTAAATCCTATGAAAGGATTGGGCCGAAGTAATCCTTTAAAACTTAATTATGCTAACTAACGTAAAAGCTTTCAGCCGAAGCATTTGGATCACGCCAGCCAATGGCAATTGGTAGACCACAGCACAAACCAGAGCAGCCGTCCTGCGGGATGGCGGAGGAAGCTTCTCCCGGTGGGGACGATACCCCCTGAAAACCCGCGGCGCCCGCTTCCTGAAGCCCAGGTGCCGCTTCGCAGCTGGTGCCCGCTGGCTGCTGGCCTGGCTCCCAGGCTGCTGGCCTGGCCAGGGCGGAGCGGGCAGCGGGGCGGAGCGGAACGGCGCGGAGCGGGCAGCCGCGCACCTGAGGGAGCCGCCCCACCCCTCCCCGCTCCGCCTTCCGCGGCGCGCCGGGGAGCTGTCGCCGGCCCGGCCCGGCCCCGGCCTGGCCGCTGCCTGCCTCGCAATGAGCGGTAAGGTCTGCCGGCCGCCCAGCGCGGGCGTCACGGTGACACACAGCAGCAGGGCGCGGGCGCTGCAGGCGGCCCTGCGGCAGTGAAGGACGGGGGAAAGCCGTGGTGGCTGGAAAAAAAAAAAGAAAAAAAAAAGAAATGTGGGGAATCCGAGCGCTGCTAAACCCGCCGCTCGGTGACGTGTGGGCTCCGGAAGGGGGGGGGGGGGGGGCCCGCCCGCCGGGCCTNGCCGGGCCTGGGGGGCCGCGGTGGCCCCGAAACTGAGGGAAGCAGGCAGGCAGTGCGCGGGGAGGCCATGGCGAGCCCGGGATTTATAGGAGCGGGGCTGTGGGCGGGGCTGCCCCGGAAGAGTAAGCGCTCGGGCCGGCGGCGAGCAGAGTGCGGCTTGGCGCTGGGAATGCGCGGCGTGGACCTTCGCCGGGCCCCTTCATCGGCGACTTAAGATGGAGCGATGCTTCAGTTGGTTAAAATAAAAAGAAATCGTCAGTGTGTTAGGCAAGCGGTGGCGGTGTCCTCAAATTTTCCGGAGTTGCTATGTTTAGATCAGTTTGTCACGATGCTAGCTGTTAATTTTGGTACGCGTTCGTGGTAGCTGTAATGAGCATAATGAGGTTTTTACAACCTGCTCAGATTGGTGCATTGGAGAACTTCCATTTGCTGTTGCTGGGAGGGGAGGTATTCCTCCCATTGTTGGGATTTTTTAATGTAGTTCCTGTTTTAGGACACACAGTCCAAGTTTTATCTCATCTTTGATAGCCACCTTGATTTTTGTTTCTTTTAAAATTTAGGACAGAAGGCTTACTTAGAGGCTTTACAAGCTTTCCATTTCATAGTGGTGACATAGCAAATTTCAGAACATTAATAAACTGAAAGTGTGTCGAAACATCTATTTCTTGGGTTTGAATGAATTAAATCTTTAATGTTTGAGTTATCTTTCAAAAATATGGAATACATCTGTAAGTTTGTTTTGTCTGCCACAACACTTCTTTTCCACTTCTTCTGTAAGAGAAAGAAATATATGTATACCTGAAAGTATATAGAATATTCAAGACCTCCTCTTACAACAGTCAAGTCATCAACATCCATAATATAGAGATTTGGATGATATCAATTCAGTTTATGTCCAATATAAGAAATTAGATGTTTATGTAACACAAAGTCCTGATGATGTTTTCTGGTGCTTTATATTCAGTCTCACCTCATGGTAAAACACACTGGCTTTGTCATGCACCAGTCTAGCCAATAGCTAAAAGCATGAATATTCCTCTTGCAGGTATTTTACTGAAGCACAGCCAAGATCTTCTCACTGGTTGCTTTTAGAGTAATTTGCATTTTATCTTTAGATACAGGAAAGCTTTTTGTAATTTTTGCAGGTAGTAATATGCTTTCTGTGAAGAAATCAGTAATCTCACTGTGAAGACCCTATGTGCATTAAAATATGTAAAGTGTGCCAACTATTTTTCCATGCTTTCCATTTTCTTGTCTGTTCCTCTGCAATCTAACTTAATTCCCCAGCAACTTGGAAATCTAATCAGAAGTAAATTAGAGTTACATCTTGAATATTAAAACTATATTTTCATTAATTCTGGAACTTTAAAGTGCTAAAGATGTGATGCAAGTTTTCAAACTACTAACTTGACTCTATTCTAATACTGCAAGAATTTTTCAGGTTCATACATTGCCTTTATGTCTTTATTTTTGTGACTACTAGATTACAGGTATATTGAAAATGGCTTTGTGGATCAACCTTTGTACTGGATTGGAGATAACTGTACTTTTTTGTTTGTTAGAGAGATTAAAGCACTAAATAAGTAGGCTTTAACAAGGTTGTTAAACAACATTCATTAGATGTTTAGAGCAAAACAAAATTAAAAAGCCAAACAGAGAGATACCTAACAGTTCACAAAGAAACAGGCTGTTCGGTTATAGTTCCTTTATGCCCCGAGGACATCGAGTTTGCTGTGAAAAGTTTAAGTAACTGTGGTCTTAATTCTCACTTTACTTGAAACGTACATAGTTTAAAATTGTGAGTTTAAGAAAAGTGTCAGTGTTCTGTATTCATTTTGGAAACCTACAAGTAAGCAATACAAGATACAAGCTGTGTGAAATCTACCCTCTTATGTAAGAATTTAAACCATTATTTGTTTAAATGGCAACTTACGATAAATATGCTTCCATTGCCGTTGACCTTTTTGAATTTATTGTAAGCTTCTCTTTCACTGCTTTATAGTTCACTTGTATTTTTAGCACTTCATAGTCTGGAGAAACTTTCACTGGAACATTTTGAGTTTCTGCTGAGCAAAAAGACTCTTCTCCCCACTCCCCCTGTTGTGGGTTAACACTTCGTCAAGAATAAAGCTGTGATTCTTTTTATGTAGTACATTTCAGAATTTCTGTTATCTTATTCTAGAGAAGTCCCTGTAGTATGTGTAATCAAGTTGGATTACATACTACTTTTCTAAAGAATGCTTTTTGTTCCTTTTCCCCTGCTCTTGACATATGGATATAGTTGTCTTTATTTTTCTGTCAAGCTCATGCTTATCAGAATGAGTTATGCTAATCTTATGTACTGTACTTTGCGTTTACTCAGTGCTTTCCATTTGCAGATCTTAACTGAGTTTATAAAACATTGATGTGGAACTATTGACACCCTTTCAGAAATATTATTGAAACTTCACCAAGAGTTGGATTGGTGCTTTTGATAGCTTCACTACACTGAATTGGAAATTTGGAGAACACAGCCTGGAGTGTCTGAATCCCAGCCTTATGTACTTGTCACAAAACCTGGTCAGATTATATTGGGTTTCAGTGTTTGTTTAATAATTAAACTTCAGCAATTATTGCCTTGTGTATTTTAAACACAAGAATATCAGGATGTCTGTAGGCAGCCCCTCTTGAAGCCTGTGCCAGTGTGCTTGCTCTGATACAGGCCAGTGGCAAATACTGAAGGGTAGAGCAGGCACACAGAAATAATTTTATTATTAAGCTCTTTTTAAACCAGAAATAATGGTTGCATTTTTTTACAGCTCTTAATGGATTACTTCTCTCAATTTGCTTAACTTCTGAACCTAACCTTCAGTTTCCACAAAGTTCTTAAAGCAAGGAGTTACACAATTTAGTTGTGTATTTAATGAGAAATTCCTTTATCTGTTTTAAATCTTTTATCTGATGATTTAATACTTCTGGCGCTTGCACGTGAGAAACTGTAAATGATCTGTCTTCCCATTTTTAGGCAGTTTGTAGGTGCTTTTTTTATAGGTCTTTCATTGTTTCTCTGCTGCCAGCCCTTTTACATTTTAACCATTTTCAGGTGGAAGAATCCTGGTCTCTTTAATCTTTGATAAACAGGTGGAAAGCCGCTGTAAACCTCTCATCTTTTTTTGTCCTTTTCTAGTTCTGTGTGTTCTTTTTGAAAGGTGGAGACAAGCGCTACACATAGCGCTCAAGGTATTGAGGTACAGTGTGGATTTATAGCGTAGCATAATAATGTCTTCTCCTTTTATTCTGTTCTGTTAGTAATGATTTTTAATGTTCTCTTTCTGCAAGTGCCACTGAACAATGCTTGGCTGGTATGTCCTTAGAAATATATGTAGTAACTCCATAGTCTCTTATTTGCAGCTAATTTATGGCTTATCACTGTAAATAAATACTTCTGCTGGTTTTGTCCCGGTGCATTACTCTGTACTTATCAGCACTATTTCTTCTGTTTTTTTTATCATCTAGTCATTGAGTACTATGAGATCCTTTGCAGCTCATGGAGTGCATACCAAAGATTTGTCACCTCGCTGTTTGTTTTCTTTTCCAGAAATTTTGTTAACACATTGAACAGAGGTTCTTCTTTATGACCCTTGTGGTCACTCCAGGCACTCTGAAAGCTGTTCATTTATTTCTCATTTTCTGTTCTCAAGCCAGTTAGTTATTAATGAGAAGCCCTTTTCCCGTTTTAACCAAAGGCAGTATTACTCCTTTAAGATATTTTGAGAAAGATTGCCAAAAGCTTGTTGAAAATTCAGGTATGTTACAGCATCCCTGTGTTCTTTGAAGGTAACAGATTTTCCAGGCAGTACTTTTATCTACAAATGCCACCTTAACACATTCCTGTTGTATCGTTTTCATCTAAGGGACTGTGAACTCTCTTGTTTCCTTTTGAGTTTGCATGACACAAGAATCATCATGGTATCACAGCTTTTCCCATTAGTAGGAGTAGACTTAAGTAGTTACTTAAGTTAACGTCCTGTTTGCCACCTCCCACCCCTCTGGTACTGAGACCACTTTAGGTGGTAAGTCCATAGTAACAGAGCAGCAGTTTTGTAAGCAGTTTTCTTAACATCTCTTAATTGAATACTGATACTGTCTGATTTCAGCAATTTGTTTCAAGTATGTTTGGTTTTGTTTTAAAGTCTCTTCTGTTGTCTTTTCATCTTGGGACGCTTCTTTTGACTTGTCACTATTAAGAAGTTTTGACATAAGCTCTTTTGTGGGCTTACTGATGGAATAGGGAGAAATATCTGCTGGGGAATTTTAAAAATTTAGTTTCTGGTGTTTTTTTCCTAACTGTTTGCTAGGTTTCTGAGAGTGTCCTTGGCTATAATTTTATCTGTACAGTTCATTGTTTATCCATGTTATCTTGTATGTATTTCACAGAGACTTTGCAGTTCGAGATGTTCTTTGAATTTTGTCAAATTATTAATTGATGCTGTACTGAATATTTCTGTAACCCATTTAGGTCCTGCTCAGGTTCCAATGATGTCCCCAAATGGTTCAGTGCCTACTATTTATGTGCCTCCTGGATATGCCCCACAGGTATGTTCCTTCATTTGATCCTTATTTTATTTCTTTTCCTGCAAATTATGGGGGTAGAACCAAAATAGCTAATTCAGTAGATTAATGTGTCAAATTTCAGAGTCTCTGTGGTCAAGCAAATAAATAGGGTGAGATGTCCTGTAGTATCTGTGTGATGGGAGACCTGTCATGCTGTGTATGTGCCTGTTGAGTTATATATTAACTACTCACATGACAATAACAAGCACAGTTCCTTGTTGAGTTCAGGATCCTAATGTACTCGATGACCTCTGAATGTAAAATACGATCATGACTCAGATAGTTCATTATGTAGGACCTGTGCTGGATTCTGGGTTAGTGGGTGTTTTCTTTTGGCACCAGTGTAGTTTTATATGCGTACATGGTTCATGTCTGGGAAGTTCCCTGCAGATAAGGAGTAAATGGATCAGTTAGAAAAAGTGTAGCAAACAACATGGAAAAAATGTCAGCTGTCCATTTGGGATAAATTGTATAATCCGTGTTTCCACAACTTATCGTAGAATGCGGCTCTGTTTTTCTGTGCTGTGTGATTCCTAATTTACGTGCCTGAAAATTAAATATGAGCTAGATAACCTGGACATCCTTTAAAGTAGATTAAAAGGATGATTCCTCTTGGCTATTTTTGACACCTGTATTATGATGAGATGTGTGGCCTTCTAGATAGTGTCTCTCTCTTTCCTTCTCTCAACTATAGAATGAGCCTAGGCGTTAGTAGGTCAGACCTGGAAACTAGAGCAGCTGAATACCGTCTCTCTAATGATGTTCTGTTGTTGTGACCAGTCTGCCTCTGGCTCAGCGTGCACCTCGTGGTGTACACTGGGAAGAGACTAAAACACTTAAAATGCAACCAAAAACCCCACATGTCCAGCAGATGTTACACAATGTATCTGAACTGCATAAAAAAATTGTCCTCTAGTGAAAAAAAAAAGGCTATTAGGTTAGACAGGCTAATGCTCCGTGGTTTTACCGTTCATCTGTTGGAAGTTGTCCGATGAATGGACTCATACACCCTTCATAGTTGAGTTCCCAAACAGACAGAAGAAAAATGAATTAAAAATAATCATGAAAGTCAATTTATCTTTAGGTTGTAGAAAAAAGTCTTGATTCCTATTAGAATTCATTTTTAAAGAACTGAAATAATTTTTGAGGTAAGTGAAATTCTGAATTTTACCGTATTTCTTAATGTTTTAGAAGTTGTGTAACCTGTGTCCATCTGAATAATATTTATAAAACGAATTTGTCCTTCCTTTGAGGACAGCTTGCAGCAGATAGGCTGAAGGACTGGGCCTTGCTGGAGCATTCTCATAAGCCTTTCATTGGAGCTTGTTAGTGTGAGTGGATGTTGTGCTAACACAGCTCTCTGACTTTTGAACTGAAGGTGTCTCACTTCTATCCAGCTCAGAGTACAGGTGGTGTGAGCTCATGTCTGCTGTTTGCATCTGAGTGGAAATATCATAACCCAGGAAAACCTGTAGTTTATAAGGCTTCTGAAGTATTTGCTGCTGACAAAACATCCCAGCTGTTGTGATTTGTGATGGAAGTTCCTGTTACAACCCAGAAGATTTGATAGTAGTCTCGCAAAGAGGAAAGTCTTAACACTATTGAACTGTTATCCCAGGTTTAATGCAGTCCCAGCAAAGTAACTTACATGGCTTCCTCAGGCATAGTGTATTTTTAAATGTCAGCAACTGCAGATATATTTTGAGAGGTTTTGGAAACCAGGTAGATGTCTAAAGCCATCAACCTGGAAGAACAACTTAAGCATAACTATCTTTTGTCTGTCTATTTTTATTTGCTTTTGTTATGCCTTTGCTTGCTTTGATTCCTGTTTGACAGTGACACAGTATACTGTCCTCTGTTGGAAGTAGGAGATAACTACAAAGTAAAACATTTATTTTTCTTACATAAATAAAAAGCAATTCGTAAGTTGATTTACTTCTTTCCTCTTCCTTTGAAACGGTAGTTCTAAAACTCTGAAAGAAACCACATCTTATTCATCCTCTCAAAGCTGTTTGTATTCACTATCTGTAGTGAGTTAGACAATGATGTTTGGTTGGTTCACTCAACCAAGCAGGCCTATGCCAGAAATTTGTGTTTTGCTAGCACAATTAGCGTAATAGAGAACTTCCTTATTTTTTATCTTGAGATTATAGGATCATTGAGTCATAGAATGGTTAGGGTTGGAAAGGACCTTAAAGAGCATCAAGTTCCAACCCCCCTGGCATGGGCAGGGACACCCTCCACTAGACCAGGTTGCTCAAAGCCCCATCCAGCCTGGCCTTGGACACCTCCAGGGATGAGGCATCCACAACCTCCCTGGGCAACCTGTGCCAGTGCCTCACCACCCTCACAGTGAAAAGTTTCTTCCTAATGTCTAGTCTAAATTTACCCTCTTTTAGCTTATATCCGTTACCCCTTGTTCTCTCACTACACTCCCTGATCAAGAGTGCCTCCCCATCTCTCCTGTAGGCCCCCTTCAGGTACTGGAAGGCTGCTATTAAGTCTCCTCGGAGCCTTCTCTTCTCCAGGCTGAACAACCCCAACTCTTTCAGCCTGTCCTCATAGGGGAGGTGCTCCAGCCCTCTGATTAATTTTGTGGCTCTCCTCTGGACTCTCTCCAACAGGTCCAGGTCTTTTTTATGTTGGGGGCCCCACATCTGAACACAGTACT
>VZTO01012822.1:14920-38298 GCA_013400615.1 Syrrhaptes paradoxus
GAGCACTTGCCAGTGAAGACTGAGGTAAAGAACTCGTTAAGTACCTCAGCCTTCTCTATATCCTGGGTCACCAGGTCTCCTGCTTTCTTCCGGAGGGGGCCCACAGTCTCCCTAGTCCTCCTTTTATCGCTGATGTACCTATAGGAGTTCTTCCTGTTACCCTTAACATCCTTGGCCATATTTAATTCTGTTTGGGCTTTAGCTTTCCTAACCTGATCTCTGGCTTCATGGACAGTGTCTCTGTATTGTCCCCAGGCTACCTGTCCTTGCTTCCACCCTCTGTGTGCTTCTTTTTTTTGTTTGAGTTTGCTTAGGAGTTCCTTGTTCATCCATGCAGGCCTCCTGGCATTTTTGCCTGCCTTCCTCTTTGTTGGGATGCATCGCCCCTGAGCCTGGAGGAAGTATATACTTGACGTGATGCATTTACTGCTTTTTGGAGGGTTTTTACCTGTGTAGTTGCCTGGTAGAGGCCTACCGTTGAGTCGATGTTTGATTTAGAGGCACAGTTAATAGACTTGTCAAACTCTTCATTTGACATTGTTAAATAAAGCTCCCTGCTGCTATGAATTGGATATCTATTTCTGAGTTACTTAGGCTATTAGCAGACCCAAAATAAAAAAAAATGATAAACTAAGTAGCTTGTTTTTTTATGGAAGCTCCTTTCTATGTAATCTGAATTTGCTCATAAATTCATGAGAAATTGCAGCTTTTTTTTGTGTAAGCAAAAAGGACTTTAATTAAAACTGTGTTTCAGTGTTAAAAGCATTTCATTGGACAGGAGAAGTTCTGGTCCTATTTACTGCTGTTAATATATCCTGCCTTTGGATGCCACACAGCTATGGTTGCACAGATCTAGAGAGTGTTGTCTTTAGTGCAATTACTCTTTCCCAGTAAGGGACAGTTTCTGTATACTGAAAATAATAAGCCCATTTTTTAAAGTCACATGGCATGTATGTATTTTAAAGCTGTGTTCACTTAGGTCATTAATATAAATGTCCATCTATTTATGTAAGTAGGGTGGGATTGGCTCCATTGTGTGCATACTTTTATGTCTTCTGAATGTTATTGCACACGCATAGAGATCTTCATTCTACCATTACACCAGAAGCATACAGCCCTCTCTACATGACTACTGTACTGAGAAAGACAGTTAAGTTTCAAAGCAATTTCCTAGAGCAACCTTACTTACCTTGCATTTGTTCAGCTAGAAGGATTATTTTTGGGTGTACAAATTAGATTGCTGTCAGAGAAAACGAAAGCAGAAGCTCCATTGCAGAGGTACCAAATGCACACCAACCCCTAATGAAGACGTGGTAAAACCAGTGATTGATCCTCCAAGCAGCTTTCTGTCGTGGACTTAGTGGAAGTGTTCACACCAGGGCATGGGACTAAATCTAACCAAACATAATACCCTTAAGCTTAAACAGTGGAGTTGAAAGCAGCTTGGCACTAAGGGTTTTGATCTATTGATCTGTTCCCATTGCATCAGGTTACTTACTGGTGTATGTGCGCATGTCACCACCACATTTCAAAAGTCAGTGAAAACTTGTGTCATAGGGTTGCCTTGTCCCCTGCTATTGAAGGTAGTCATGATATTCCAGATTCCTTTTCTCTTCCCCTTTTCTAGATAAATGTTTCATCCAAAAACTTAGATTGCAGTCCATGCTGTGTCGTTATTTTACACCATTTTACTAGGAAGTGGAGAACAGTTTATTCATGGGCATCCCAGACACTGAAGTTATTGACAGCACGATACATGCAAATCAAATTATGCCAAGATAATTTCTAGATGTAACCAACACTTGTGTATTTTTGTGAATTTGCCACTAGTGATACAAACATCTAGAGAGGATCATGATGACAGTCTTCCCTGTCTGTGATGTTCTTCAGGTAGGGACCCTGTTTCTGGTCCAGTTGATGACCTACCCTCGTATAGTGAAGAGCATTTTCTGCTTCGGTACTTCTACAGCATGTGCTTTTGTGCCTGCTCTCCACCAGAGCCCTATGTGCTACAGAGCCCAGACATGCTACGTGTACCATGCACAGCAGAAATTATTCTTATCATGGGATTGCATATGCTGCCGTTGTTTCACTGAGCTTGTAGCAATATTGCTGAAGGCTGTACTCGGGTCCCACAGCACAGGGCTGTCCTGTCACCTCTCCCATTTGCCATTTTTGCACAACAAGTTGCTTTGCAAACCAGACTCGCAGAGGCTACTGCGAAGGCCCCTGTCTTCTGAGAAGCATGTGGTTTCCTTCAGGGTGCAAGACATTTTCAGGAGGAGAAGGGAAGAAAAAAAAAATTCTTTTTAAAAACTACCTTGAGTTGTGAAGGAGTCTTGAGAGGGCTGACTACCATCCTGATAAGTTTTTTTGCTTTAACAGCTTGATACAGATGGTGGCTGCTGCACGCCGACAGGTGCAGTATGGCAAGTGCCTCCTGGGTTTGTATTGCTGGAGTGAGTAGGGCACAGAGCAAAGAGCAGACACTGTTGTGCCTTGTCTCTCACTATTTATGCAAAGTGAGGTCAGTCCACCCACCAAATCACTTCTAGGGAGCAATCTAGTTGTTATACTGTAAAACAACTCATAGGATCAGCGTAGCATATAAGCAAAGTGAATGACAGTGGAAACAGAACCCTGGGGAGAAGTTGGGCTCGTACTGTAAATATACCTGCTTATTAACAAGATGTTGTTACAGTCAGATTTTTTTTAACAGTATTTTTCCCCATCACATTGAGAAATTATTTGCATTATTGCAGTTAATACACTTGAACATAAATTGCCCTCTAATTGTCCTGGTTTTTCTTAGGGTCTTGTGTTTTCATTTTCTCAAGTTTAAGGGTTTTACCATAGCAAGTTTTGTTTAAGTATCTATAGAAACATACCTTTCAGACTGTCATTCCAAACACATTCATTCTTTTGCTTGTTACTAAGCATTTCTTTTTGGTTTTGGTCCGTGGTATCTCTCGTTGTACAGGTTATTGAGGATAACGGTGTTCGAAGGGTTGTGGTGGTTCCCCAGGCTCCAGAGTTTCATCCTGGTGGTCACGCAGTGTTACACAGGCCTCCGCATCCCCCACTGCCTGGCTTCCTTCCTCTTCCAGCCATAATACCCCCTCCACCACGTCATATATACTCACCCGTGACCGGAGCTGGTGACATGGCAACACAGTACATTCCACAGTATCACACTTCACAAGTATATGGTGATCTGGGTAAGTAGCTTATCAAATATTGTAAGTTCTGTCAAAGGAAATAATACTCTACTCATTTCCCTCGTCTGTTATGCTGATGTACAGACATTACAAAGGAAGACTTACAGCTTGAATGGGAGCTATACACAGAGGTTTTATGAAGACACCAGTCTTGTTTTTACTGAAGTTGATTATTCCAGGAGAAGTTCTTTTCATTAATTTGACTTGTCTGTTCAGTGTACCATTAAACAGACAGATTATTTCTTATGTGTATCAGTTACAGTTTTGCCCAGGAAAGCAATACAGGAAGTGTTTGTTATGATTCAATAGGTGCCTTCCCCTGAGATTAAGCATTTTAAATCCATGCCTGAGCACTGCTCTGAGATACATTGTGTCTTGCAGGTTACCTGTTTGAAGCATGAAACAAGTTCTTAGTATTTATTATGAAAAATAGCAATCTTTTTTTTCATAAAACTCCATGCATTTAGTCCAATGTCTGTATTGAAGTCCAGCTTGAGTAACCAGGTGCCACTGGCCTAAGCTTAATACTGTAGATGATATTGTCTTTGGTAGTGCTATTGACATCTGCCTTTAATATGGTTTAGTGGCAAAGTGTATGTGTCTGCTAACTCAGGGGTTGGATTCTTAGATTAATATTTACATTTCTGATAGGCTTGCTTTTCTTTAGATAAACCTCTGCTATAAAGCAAGTGCTGACTTTGAAAGACTTTCAGAGAGCAGTACCAGTTGCTGGTTTTAGACAAGCTAGAAGCTACAGAGGGAGAGACTATACGCATCTACAGCAACAAGACAAAGCTGTGTTGATTCTCAGTGTTCTGTGATACTACTAAAATAATTTTTAAATGTCCCCCATATAGTCACACTGTGCTTAAGTAGTCATAATGTACAAAGCCATCAGATACAAATATACCGATCTTCCTGGATTTCATAGTGTTTCTGTGTTCTTAAGTTGTCCTTTATTTCTTCCTTGCACTACTTTGATAACAGTACATTATTAGATGCTCTTTGGGTGCTTATTTATAGTTTTATTAATTTATTAGTTTCCTGTAGATGGCAGTTGTTTGCTTTTAGTTCACTAAATTAAGAGATTGGAGTATGGTAATTAAATGCATAAAAGGTAGAGGATACTTCTTAATGGAATAATTTTTATTAGATTTTTGCTGCTACGTTGTATCTCTTTAAATATGAATTCAGTGATAATCTGTTAAACTGTTAATGTAACAAAAAAATTGATAAAGTGGGATTCTTTGGTTTTGCTTTGTTTTAAATACATATGTAAGATGCCCTTGGATTTAGGGAATTCAGAGGACTAGGAATGCTTTAATTTTTTTACATATTTGCTACAGATTTCATATTTAGTTCTGGACAACTGACTTTGGCTATGGCTTTCAGAAGTCAAAACCCACATTTAGACTCCTATATGAGGAATCTGAATTTAAGGGGGGGAAAAAAACCCAGAAGTTCTTAGAGCATAGTGGTTCTCTGACAAAAGCACCTAAGTTTCTAATGGCAGTGAAAATCAAATTTCTAAATAGTCACAGTTTATCTAGTAGTCCTCTGTCAAATTTTCTGGGAAGTAAGCTGTCCTAAAAAAAACCCAGAAACTGAAAAGTTCTCTAGTTTTTTAATTTTATTCTTCTTGCAAGGAAGTTTTTATTTGATCTGGTTTTCTTTACTTCCTAGCACATAAGGAATAACAAATAATGAACTTTATTCTTCAGACCAAGTGGTCCGACTTACCTGAAAATGGACAAATCCTATGCTGGTTTTGAAGGATGTATATTTTGAAACCTTTCATCATTTATCATATATAGAGTTACACTGAGGAAAGAATTGGTGCCATGTGATGCATTGGTTTAAAGTTTTGAGTCAATAAGCTGTTTCTAAGCATAAAGGTGAAATGTCTAAAAATGTTAGAATCTGACAGAAAAGTTCACCAATCTGGAGTTTAGTTTTTTTCGTCTGGCACTGGCTTTTTTCCAAAGCTACCTTCTGGCTTAGAGATGGGACTTGGGTGATACTGCAGCAATGCCATGGGTTACTCTTTACAGTTCTTGTGTACTTACAAGACCTAGCCATGATATCTTCAGTCTTTTAAGTGTCTTTCCGTTGCCATATGCTTTTATGGAGCCTTTCCCTGTTCCCATGTAACAGAGTAGCACTTTTTTTCTATGTTGACTTTATCCTGTACCTTACTGAATATGTTATAGAAACATTTTAAGAATAATTTTTAAGTAGAAAAAAACATGTGGGAAGGAAAGATTACACTTTCTCCCATAATATGTTGTTAGTGTCCAATTAGTGTATATTAGTTTACCTGCTGGACACTTCAGTTTTCCAGTAGGGGTGTAATTTTACACACAAGTGCACAAGTAACACATATAGCATTTTAAAATAGATTTTTAATTACATTCTGTTCTTTGTGGTTATTTTTAAATTTTTTTTCTTTCATTTAGATACTCTGCCTGCTCATGGAAGATCCAACTTTAGAGATGAAAGGTCTAGTAAAACATACGAAAGGCTACAAAAAAAATTAAAAGATCGGCATGGAACTCAGAAGGATAAGTTAAACAGTCCTCCATCATCTCCTCAGAAATGTCCTTCTCCTACAAATGAACATAATGGACTTACGAAAGGACAGGATGCAGCTGGTATAAGCACAGGTTCTACCAAAAGCAAGTCTTTGGGTAAAGGAAAAAGCAATTCTCAGACAGACACAGAAGTAGAAGGTAAGTGTTAAGAAAGATTATATATATACATATATATTTATTAAAAAAATGCAAGTCCAATGTCTGGCCGAGCATAGTGTTTGTAGATAGAACACCACACTTGGACAATCTTGAAGTTGAGTAGTAGTCCATAGCTGCCTTGACTTACATAGAATGAAGTTAAGGGCAATTAGCTTACTCCTCACATTGAAATGATGGGCCTAGGAGAAAAAAAACTACTGACGTGCAAGTCTCCATGTAGATTTGAGCAAATCTTATTAGTCATACTTTATAACACTGTTTAAAGAAAAATTATGCCTTGTCCAGAGTTACTGGTGCTTACATTTTGAGGAATCAGTGAGTATTGATGGCCTGCTTGATATTGCAGAAAACATGCAAAGAACCGTTTGTCTGATACAGGAAACCTACATGAAACTTGTTGAAGAGTAATGTTTTGTAAAAGAGATATTGTCGTTAAATGAAATTCACGTAACGCCTGTCCCTACCAACTCGTTATTGAAAGGCCTTTGTAAAAAAATACTGATCTTCACACTAGTCTGTGTGGGTTCATGTTTTCTAAGACACTACCATAGGGAGTGTGTTTATTATTACCACCTTTATTTCACCAGAAAGCTTGTAAATCTTAAAAATGAGCTGAGCTCACTCAGTCTTCATCATACAGTCATTGCCAAATCTGATGATGTGTCACTATGCAACTTTCAGGTCACTAGCATAACACTTCAGATTCAGAACACAACATTAAAGACTTGTCATCAGCCAAATACAATTTTATCAGAATAGGGAGTTGTAACTGATGCTGTTGATGCTGAGGGCAACAAACCATGGTTTTCTCAACTCATTGAAGTTCCCTTTGAGATTATGATTTTGTGCCAGTGTATATTAGATTGTTGTAGACCAAAAGGAATGTGAAGAAAGTATGTCTAAGACCAGGAAATCTCAACCTAAAAGAGCTGTTTAGAAACGTGTAGATGATACCTGTGAAAGCTTGGTACCAAGGGACACCTTTAGGATACAACCTGAATTCAGAGGTTGTAGCTCCAAAGTTGTATGAATACTTACCACTATAGTTCTAGGGTGGCATTTGTCTTGGCTTCACTTTACTTTCTGTTAATTGGTATTTATCTGTGAGCTAAATTTACCAAGGCACAGGTGATAAAATGTACTGTTGTTTACATATGTTATGAAAATTTTGTTAAGTCCCTTAGAAGTATTTTATGTGAAAAATGTAAAAGTCCACTTTTCAAAATTATTTAATTGCAGAGACACTTCGGATAATTTTTTACTGTGACTTAGACTTTTAATAACTAAGAAGTCATGAGTGCATTTAATTAGTTATAAACTTAGAAGTATATAGTTGAAAAATAGACGATGTAATTTTTTGAAGAATTTTAACAGGCTTTGTTTTTCTTTTATTTTTCATTTTAGTTTAAGGCAGGTTAAGTGAATTCAAAATGCCTGGTGACATTTTCAAAACTGGGTAGCCTGTTCGCTTACACTGTTGAGATAATTTTAATATTGCATGAGAGAAGGCACATAAAACACTTCCTGTAAATACTGGGTCCTCTATAAAGCTCAGCTGTACCTTCAGCTGAAACAAAACACCTTAGATTTTTTCCCTGAGACGTAAGTGAAGGCTGAGCTAAGGTTTGCCCTTGTGATTGAGGGAGGCAAACTGTTACCAGTAGTCCTCCACGTGATGTGCAGTAACTTAAAGTACTGTAACTTGACTGCGTGTACAGCCAAAGAGAAATCTACAGGAAATATCTCAGCCAAGAGCTCAAGTTCTCCAGAGTAGTAGCTTGTTTAAAGCTATACATTAATAAAAGATAACTAGGCTTTTTGTCTGCCATTAAATCATAGAACAGATTTAGAAATCATTTTATATGAACAACTTCTGTGTTGCTCTAGATGAAGGCAAGTTGGCAAGGTGTTCTAGTTTATACATACTTCAGTCTGTGCGCAGTTGTTGAATTTGAAGAGCTATTTCACTGTAAAGTCACTGAATGATACTCATGGGTACTTTTTGTTTGCTTTGATTTTATTTTTTAAGAAAAGGATGAAGAAACAAAAGCACTTGAAGCACTTCTTTCCAGTATAGCCAAGCCAGTGGTAAGTAAATAAAACTTTCTGTAAAATCAGAATGTTGCTGGTTTATACAGGTACACCTCTTTCTCGCTCTCCAAGTTTAAAGGATCTTTAACTTCCCACACTAAGGAAAACTCACTTAACGTCCAGTCACTGAAATGTAAATGACAAAGTAATTTTTAGTATAGTAGCATTTACAAAGTTAAAATTGTCTCAGTGCTTATTATGTGGAATTATTTTTCATGGTCACTCTGTGAAATCTCAGTATTAACAGATTTGTAAAAAAGAGAGAGAGAGAGCTTTTAACCTTGCCAGTAACATGATGATGATGCTTAACATTATCTCTTGCTGTAAAATCTGTTCTTCATTTCCTGTACCATTGTTAGTTTTAACTGTTCAGGAAACAGTTTTACACATTAGATATCTGTAGGCATGAGAGATGCCTGGTGAGGTTCTGGAAACTTCACCGAACTCCACCAAAAAATTAGATTTTCATTTTTGAAAACTTCACACTTCACACATAACTAGGAAGAGGAAACTTCTGTGGAAGGAGGGACATACAGAGAAGAGAAGATGAAGAAAAGGGTCAGATGGAATCATCGTTGGATGTCCAACATTGCCATTCATGAGCTACATACCTTCTCCCCTTCACCTCTCCAGCAACTTGGCCCTGGTTTTAGTGCCCCAGTCTTGATTCTTCTTTCATATGTTGCTTTACAGCCTGGTGAGGAGAGGCTGAGAGAGCTGGGACTGTTCAGCCTGGAGAAGAGAAGACTCGGTGGGGTTCTTATCAATGTATATAGATATCTGCAGGGCAAGTGCAAAGAGGATTGAGCCAGGCTTCTTTCAGGGTGCCCAGTGTCAGGACTAGAGGCAATGGGTACAAACTGAAACATAGGAGGTTTCTTCCGACCATCAGGAAATGCTTTTTTACTGTGTGGTCCCTGCCATTCACGGTACAAAACATACCTGCTTTGCAAATGGGTCAGGGCTGTATAACTAAAGGGACTGGTGTCTTTGACCCTTTTGACTCGTAGCCATGAGAATCTGTCCCAACAAGGGAACCTATGCCTAGTTTAGCCACATACTGCATCAGAACGGATGTAGAAACAAATTTTGCTGCAAGGTTAGCTTAGTGCAATGTAGTGCTCTACACTGAACAATAGCGTTCTCAGTGGCCCTCAAATCATGAGTGCCTGCTATGCACGTCTTAACTTCATAAGAATGTAGATGATCCTTTCTATCCTGACTAGAAGTACAGGGACCAGTTCTCTAGATGATATGTGTGCAGTGCTCTGCCAGTTGTCATGGCATAAAGGATGCCATCCAAGTTTGGAGTGTCATCAGGGGCTGCATTGCCAAGGAGAATGACAGCTCTGAGCTTCCTGGGGTGGTTAGAGTGAGGCTGTGAGAGGTGTGATCAACAGGTGGTGTCTTCTGCTATGTTGCTAATGACATATGAAAAAGACATGGAGTGCCAGTACTGTCTTGTTTTCTTTCACTTGCACCCTTAACACTGAAGTGTTCATGCCTTTTAGGCAAGCATGCTATTTCCCTTCCCTACCATGTCCTTACTTGAACATCATTGTGTGTAGCTGTGTGCCTATGAGCAATCTCTTTGCAGACCTCAGAAGACATCACAGGCTTAGGCAATAGTAGTCTGCTACAGACTAGACAGCATACACACGGCAAAAAGCCAAATTTCCAGTACTTGGAGAGTCTTATGTTTTGCAAAGGCAAGGGACTGTCAAGTGTGGGTGGATAGAAGACTAGCTGATGTTTCAGCTTGGGGAAGTGTGATGTGATAAGATAAAGGGAGGCTGTGTTACCTACTGAGGCCTTGCAGGATCAGAAGTAACCCTCCCACAATTTCTCCAACAAAGCATTTTTCTCACGATACCACAAGTGAACCAGGAGATTGTTTTTTCCACACGTTCTGTTTGTGGTTCTCATCAGAAATATTCCTGCAGGTTTTTGATTAATGTTTTGCTTGAAGCATTCACTGTGGGCATTGTGCCATGATGCTCTCCTTGGTGGATCATCAACATGCTGTCCCCTGGTTAAACTTGAGTGCTGGCACAGGCAATACTAGGTACTGATTGTGGTGGTAGTCGTATGGTCAGATGATCATACAGACGCTGTCCAGTACAGTGTCCATTGCACCATATCCTGTTCCAGAAAGCCCAGAGTAGTGCTGAAGGCTGTGACCTGTCCTGGGCTGTCCCGTGTCTTCATGCCCAGGTCTAGGGCGTGCATATCTAAATGAGCTGATGGGCTCCATGGTGTGCTTTCATTCCCACCTCTCTCTTGGTTCTGCACAGTGTGGGGCACGTTAGCTTTGCTGCCTCCAGACTCCCTCTAGGTGTTTTTATGAACAAGTTGTCATTTTCTTAAACTTTTCCTTGTGTGGATTTCCAGTCTTTTCATACATGGCAGTGTTAGTCAAGTTGGTAAAGTGGTACTGCCACCAGATGACCCTTCTATTTAGGGAAGTGCTGAACTTCCTATACCCAGATGTAAGCTGGAGTGGTTCTGCAGGTTGCACCACGCTGAGTCCTCTGCATCTGAGCAGAGTCTGCACTAGCTGTCATGTGCATTAACCAAAAAGCAAAGCAAGCAGAAGAGGAGGCAGGGGGACCTGAAAAGACAAAAGCAAAATGAAGAGTGGAGCAGAAGGCTGAATATTTAATAAGGAGATGCAATAGGAACTCAATTTCAGGGTTGGTTGTATAGCATGTAAATCCCTTGGGAGAGTATCATGTTTTGTGGTTCATGCATGCAGGCTTTTAGAATGTGATGCACCTTGCTTGCTGGTTAAATACCTTGTGTCATGTGAATGCAATCCAGTTTGCACGTGCTAAAACTGTTCTCTTTTTTTGACCCAAATGGCACGTGTAGTGTAGTTAATGAGGAGATTCACTTTTGCAAGTTGGACTGCTAATGAAGATGTGCCTACCTCTTAGTTTTGTCAGTGTTAGGGCCTGACTCAAGTATTGTACTCTGCTTTGCAGAAGCACACAGTGCTCAGAGCTGCAACCAAAATCAATTCCAGCAGTATGAATAAGCATGCAAAGCAATAAGTAACACCAAGTTTTCTGAAAAAGCTACTCCTGAATGTATCAGGCCACCTAAGAATAGTGGATTCTTCTGATCTTAATCTTTGTTCTTCAAAAATAGTTTTTTCCTCCTTATATCGCAGAGATTTTTTGAAAATAGGCTAGTGTTTTGTGCTTGAGAACTGATGGGAATTTCTGAAACTTCAGTAGTTCTTTTCCATAGTAGAGCTCTGGCTAGTCTCCAAAAAGTCAAGTATTTGCATATTATTGAGCATCAAGGATAAAGAACAATATTGAAAAATTGCTTGTTAGTGAAGCAATTAGTAATTACTGTCATGTGCCTGCATCATATGAAGCTGAAGTTTTGTGTTGAAATAGTGTGCTGGTGTGATCTAAGACTGCCATAGTGCATATATACAACAGATAAAAGTTTTTTGTAGGAAATCTTTGCTTTAGCAATTCTTAATCTTTTCCTGCTTTGCCTTTGTCCCTTACTAATGGTCTTGTGAGGAGGAATATAGGTGGACCTAGACTTGTCTTTTGGAATCGTTCTTTTAGCTGGAATCTGAATGTTTTATGACCAAACCAAATGTTTTATAAATGAGTTAAGAAATATGTAACATCATGTAGAATGTAGGTCCAGAAAAAAAACCTTGTTGTTACTCAGTCCCAGTCCTGCTGCCTCTCTTCTTTTTGTCTGATTACTGACCCCTCACACACAAACCGTATTTTTAGGGACCCCACAGACCCCCAGCCCCATTCTCTAGGGTTGCAGAAACAAAGAAGGTGGCAGATTTAGGGGAATTCAGCTGTATGAGGGACAGGGTTGGAAATTATTTCCAGTATTTATCCTTGCCAAAGAGTTAAGTGTTGTACCTCTTGTTCTGTTCCTTCTGCCCTTGAACACCTTCTCGTAGGCTCTCAGGTACCTGCCTCATAACACTTGTTCCATAAGTAGTTCACTCCCCGGTGCTCCTCAGCAAGGCTTACTAGTTTAGGCTTGGCTTCTTGCTGTTCCTTAGTTTAATGTGAGTGTGCATCACTGATGAGGAACCAGCAGTTTAACCAGAACACCTGGTTTATTGCAGACCAGTCAGTTTCACTGGACACCATCTACGGGGCCCAGTGACTTTGCTGCGGGCTAGAGATTTCCTGATAAATTTTTTTTTTATAAATCTTTTTGTCTTTAATCCTGCTGCCTGTTTTTGTTTAATTGATTCTTTTTAACTTCTCTTGTAAATTCTGGACAATTGTAGCTTATTTGCTAACATATTTTTTCCTTTTCGCCATATGCATATGGTGCATGTATATGTATGTGATGGGTTAGCCCTTGGCTGGGGGCCAAACCACACACACCCGCTCACACAATTCCCGCCCCCATCCAAGGATAGAGGAGGCTGTTAAAGGGGTAGTATATAAAGGCTCTGACTGGGCAGGACCAGCCCAATTGGCAGATCCTCTAGTGTTGACTAGCCAAGTGGCTTTTGCTAAATGTCTATCCTAGTTTTTTGGGGTAAAAGGAAAAAAGGACTCGTGGGTTAAGATAAGGACAATTTAATAACTAAACTACAATAATATTGAAAATAATACTGTATACGAATATACAAATGAGTGAGACACAGTGATACTGCCCCCCCCCCCACCCGATGACCAAAGGCTCGGCCTGTTGCCAGCTAACGATCCCAGAACTACACTCACGATTCCCAGAGACGGGGGGGTGCACCGTCCCCGGAGGCACTCGCGGAATGGAAATAACAGTCCTAGAGTCCGTGTCTGGCCCCAGCTAATGATCCCAGAGTAGGGGGGGGGGAAGGCCTTGGGAGAGTGATGCGGAACCAGAAGAGAGGACTGAAACAAAGCCACTGGAACCAGGAAGCAAAGGCAAAAGAGAATGATCTTCTGGGGTTCTTTGCCTATATACTGGGCATGATGTGTATGTTATGGAATAGATTATTGGTCACTCTGGTTCTCAGTCTAGTAACCGTAGAATGAATTCTGGACTAACAGCCAGGACTGGGCCCTCCCAGCCCTACTCCCCCCCCACCGTGTCTGCAGAGAGCAGAGAGGCTGAGAGACATTGCAGTATCCTAGCAATAATTATAAACGTTCCTTTCTTATCAACTTTTCTCCTGAGCATAAATCCAAAACACAGCCTCTTGCTAGCTAAAAAGTTAACTCTTTGCTTAACCCAGGACAATGTATAGAGAATGTATGTAGTTTTTGTACATAAACACATAGTTAATCTTGTTTGATTTTTTTATACATTAACACTTTCTATGCACCATAAGGCTTTCCTTAATTCCTGGCTTCTGTGAATGCTTTTCAGTTTGCATTTCTGATCATGTTCAATTTCACTGGCTGTTGCTTTTAGGCTTTGGTAAATTGGCCATGGCAAAGCTTCAAAGCTCCATAATATTCTTTAGTCACATACTCTGCACAAAATAAAACAGCCACAACAACCTGCCTAGTCACTGGTTTTTAGCTTAGTACATAATACTGTGTCATTGTGTTACTGTGTTAACAGTTGTCATCTATTATTTTAGAAGTCTTATAGAGGGTTTACATGAGTTGACTAACAAATATTGCCCCTGCGGGAGTAACTCAGGATAACAGGTTTTTGTCCAGTCAGGGACTTAAAGAACATTTCACCCTGTTCTGTCTTCACTTGCTGGTCTATAATGATTTCCGCTAATACTCTGGGTTTAATTTTACTGGTCAAAGTCCTGTGAGTTGTCTGTTACCCTCTAGTCTGTAATGTTGTCTTTGATCTCCCTCCCACCCCTCCTGCTCTCTCTATACTGAACAGCTGAAACCTCTAATTTAAAAGTTCCAATAAGACATAATGCCACCTTTCACTCATGCCAGTTGCATTACTTCTCCAGTGTAAAGGAAGATAGACAGGCTAAGATGTATGAAGAAAAATGTAATCTGTCAAGCACATAAGGTAGTTTGGCATTAATGAAGTGCTAGATGGCATGTTTTGTGCAGTTCTGGGCAAAGCACTAGAAATAATGAAAGAGCAGAAGATAAGGAGAACAATGAGAATGATCAGAGGTTTAGATAAGTGAGGTGAGACACAAATGCTAACAGTCTTCAGATACATAAGAAAAACCTGCAGAAAGGGAAGATCTAATGTTCAACTCTATGGTGGTTAGGACTAGTAGGCTTAGCTGGTAGTAAGAGAGATACGGTCTGGACATTAGGAAAAAAAATTTAGCTGTTAAGGTATTTAAACATAGGAATAGATCATCTTACAGTGGACCTGCTCATCCTGGAGCATAGTAGGTCCTCTAGGAAACTACACACCTTTCCAGCTGCCTTCTGCAAAACAGGGGAGAAGGATTGAGATTGAGAGGGAGCTTTTACCACCCCACATGCTTCCCACACCTCTGAAGACTTCCAGAAATGCTAGATTGGTACTGAGGTGGTTGTAATTAATGTTAGCGTAGTTTGTGACCACATAAAGATTATAGTAGAATTTCTCTTACCGAACTTTGAAATGTATTTCCAAGAACTTCAGTGGGTAATCTTACTAGCACTTGATCCCTTTCAGGATGTGATATACATTCTTTCCAAGACATTGAGGCTCATTTTGTTTTATTTTTCCTCCTTTCTGTTTGTCTGTTTTCAGCAAGTCATCTCCTCCCTGCTTCATTCTTGAAGGTGACCCATTCAGCTTTTTCGTTCAGTAGATTTTAGCAATTCAAGAGCACCAGTTGTAAAGATAGCATTTTTATTCTCATATGGTTGTAATAGATATTTTCAAAAGCAATTGTTCCAAAAATAGATACATTGTTAAAACAGTCATTTCATATAATTAAATGTGTTTTCAGTTCTCTTATGAAATGATTGGAAATAGTAGGCAGGTGCAACATATAAACCACAATAGCAGATGTGCAATATTAATAAACACCTGCAAATTTCTAGACTTTCTTCTATAACGAATCCTAAAAATTTGTAATCAGATGCACACACCCGTGCACTCGCCTACAGAAATAGGAGCATCCCCAGCCCTTGCAGTGCATGTGGGTTTCAAGCACCATCTGCTCTTCTGAGAGTGTAGGTAGCTCTCACAGCACATCTCCTTTGGGAGATGTGAGTGCTTTAGCTTTGCATGTAACTGTGTTATTCCCTAAAATCTGTTGTTCCCTACAATCTGCTAATCTACAGGCCACTGAGAAGGCTCCCCACCAGGTAACATCCTCCCACCCGAGCTGTGGGTCCCTGCCTCTGCACCCTAAAGGGCTGCCGCACCAGCTGGGGTGCAGCTACTCACAGCATCCGTCAGGTCTGGATGGAGGTAGCAGTGGTGGCAGGGCAATTTCTTGCACTGTCAGGCAATGTTTTGATGTTTCCTCTGTTCCACTCCAGCATCTTTTATCCCTGTTACAAATTTTCATGCTGCTTTTATACTTCTGAAGCTGATTCTTTCTTTGTTTCAGAAGTCTCTTTGTGTTTCCCTGGTTACAGTTTAATCCACCCAAGGGTTGCCACCTTTAGCACAATGAGCCTGTTGGAGCAAACGCTTCTCAGACAGTTGGAGGTGTTGCATTGACATGCACTGTTTATGCTCAGATTTCTATAACACCAACTATTGTTATCCAGGCCTTTCTGCAAAGGGTGGGCTGTGCATACAAGCACCACTACAGCGATTCTTCAGCATGTTGACCATATATATACATGGACCTTGTGAGCATGCCTTCATCACAAACGACTGAGCTCAAAGTGCATTATGAGATATGTTCTGTTTGCTAACAGTGTACTAGATTAGAGCCTCAGGTGGTTGTATCCCTATGAATATCCTGATCAAAAAAGAATTGCTGGGTTAGTTAACCAAATAGACTCTAATATAACAGGAGAGTCTTTTTGTCACAATAGTAGTTAAATGCCCAAAGCAAAGTTTCTATATACCTGTGACAGTAATGTTAGTCATTCTTGAGAAATTCCTGAGCTTCCATATATCTCATATGAAAACCGAGTTGTCAAGGAAGTATTAAAGAAATCATAATGCCAAAGAAAAAAGGCCTGCAACATTGACATTTGACAAAATGACTGATTTCACAATATATGCTTGCTATCTCTTCTGCTTCACAAATGATACTGTTCATTTTTATGTACCCCACTAGGTGGCATTCATTACCTAGAAGTGTCTTTGCAGCCAGCCTTGTGCCTTAGGATTGCCATTTTCCAGCTTGATTTCATCTGTAAAAACTAATTAGTAGCTATTATATCAGTATTAATACTCTCATGTGCTAATGGGACATGTTTTTCTTCTCTTTTATTTGGTCCTGCTTGGCAAAGCACCATTTATATACAATCACATTTAAATTACAGAGGTCTCAAAAGTTGTATTTTTACAGGTATCAGACATTCAGGCAAGAACAGCACTACTTATGTGGTCCCCTCCATCCAGTAATACCCAAGAAGACACTGACAAGAATGATACACCAGAGGTTTATACTTATGAAGTGATGATTTCAAATACTGGAAAAGATGGAAAGTACAAAACTATATATGTGTAGGTGTTCATTATTTTTATTTAATTGCTGTTGCATTTAATTGTGTGGCTTAAAACCTCATAAAAAACCTGCCTGTTGTCTGGAGATTTAAATAATTAGCAGTTTTGTGGAATTTCTCTTTTGAAACAAACTGCTTTTCAGTAGAATTGGTTCTGCTTTATTACTGAAGTCTCTACCATCAGTTAGAATTTAAAGACTTTGTTTTTGGATGTTGGAAGCATGTTTTAATACCGCTTAGCTATATTTCAACTAGCTGCACTGGAAACTATGGATTCTCAAGTAGTGAGGTATACCAGTAGTGAGAAATGCCAGTTGTATTTCTAGTTATTTACTTCAGCGCATGTTGCTTCTCCCAGTAAGGTTAACCCTCCCTTCCCTGAAAATCCCCTTCGTAGGAAACGGTCTTATGATATTAAATAAAGTAAGTAGAATCACACAGAACACAAATCTAGCAGCAGCAAAACAAACAAAACTGTTCAGTTGTTTCATTCCTAGCACAAGGGTTTTCAGTCAGTTTTTTTGCAACTTGGAGAAATATAGCATTAAAACTTACCATTAAGGATGTAGAGCTCTCTAATAATTATAAATCTTTGTATTTAGCTAATTCATCCTAGTCACCTTCCATGGATTCCTTAGGAGCAATACATAAATCACAAGTTGAATATCCCTGTCCTGGAAGCTAGAGAAAAAGAAATGAGCTTTGCTAACATAAGCTGATGTAAAAGTAAAAGCAGACTAATAGATGTCACTGAGGTGCCTTTTCTGTTTACTGGGCTCTAACAAGTAGTAGGTATATACAGTGATTTACAGTTTTAGAAAATCATTTTTGCAAGACTGAACTGAGCTTCTAAAGGCCCCAGTACTTCAGTGTTGTTTGCGTAATAAAATATGTGTACACATGCAGCTAATCTTACTGAGTAAAGAGCAAAAGAATTATTCTTTAAAAAACCCAAACAGAACAAAAACAACCCTAAACAGTAGGGCAAAACAACAGGAATCAAATGCGAGAAATTCCTACAATTCAAAGATAAACACATTTTAATTTTACTATATTTAGCAGCAGAAACAAACTGTTAACAAATATATTTCTCGGGAGTGTTAGGTGGATGGGTTCAATGATGTGTGTCGTTTTATAAAATGCATGGGATTCTGAAACGATGTCTTTAAAAAATCGTATCTCTTTCCAGTGGAGAAGAAAATAAAGTTACTGTAAATGATCTCAGGCCAGCAACTGATTACCATGCAAAGTGAGTATCTCCGGCTCCATTCATTAAATTCGGTGGAAACGTTTTAAAAGTTTCGTTGTATCTGTGTATTTGCATTAGTCTTCAGAGATTCTTTACCACTTCTCACCCTTCTTTCAGTCACAAATCAACCTTTTTGTCTTAGCTGACCATTCAGTCCATTTTGGAAAACAGAAGATTGTTGCACCCTCATCCAACATCCATGGTCCTTACTTCTCATGTCGTGCCAGAACAGTGACACTTTTCTGTCCTTTGAACCAGGAACAGCTCAGCTGCTTGCTTTCTGTGTTTCTCAGAAGCAGCAGAGGGAGGTACTTACACAGGAACATGCTCACTGCTGGCCACCTGAAGGTCAGGTTATGCTGCTTTCATTTTGCTCCAGCAAACCAGTGAATCTGACCCCGTATGCTTTACTAGATCTGCCCCTAGCTCAATATAATTCTACCCTTCTAGCAGAATTTGCTACTTCACTATGTCCTATTGAAGAAATAGCATAGGATTGGAAAGATGTAGTTAGGTGTTCTTCCCTCTTTTTTTTTACATATTGGAGGCTTGTCTTATTTCTTGATTTAAAAAAAACAGTATGAATACAGCAGTTTATAAATACATAACATTGTAAAGGCAGAAGCGAAGGCCACCTTAAAAGTACTGCCTTTTCAAGAAATAATTGCGAGTGGTAGAAGTGTCTGAATGTGCAGCATGTTGAGGGATTTGCCTCTGTTGACTGTGTGGGGAATCCCAAGACTCCCCTGTGCTGACCAGGGAACCAGTTTAGAGGCAGCTGGTAGGAAGCACAGGAAGCAGAAGTGTGTCTGAGTAGGGAACAGAGTCAGAAGTGTTGTGTCTCTTTCCATGTGAGCTTTAGAACATCAGCAGTAGGGAGGAGGAGGGTTTCTGTCATGCAAGTCTGTTGATTAGCACTTGCTCATATGGGAGAGGTACATTCCTGGCCCTCCATGTGAGGGGTTCTGTACCTCCTAGTGCTGTGTTCCAGGATATTGTCCTGGTTGCCAAACCAGAAGCGAAAGAGGGTTGGTCTGTTCGTCATCACACACATCATTTAATTTGGGCCATTTTATGGCCTGCAGCACAGGTTCAGGAGAAGGATGAATAATAAATTCACTCAAAGTTCTTCATATGCAACTGTTGCCCTGTGATTTCTATTTTTAGTAGCATTTATGTGCTTTACCCAACAATGTTTAACTTGAAAATGCATGCAGCGTAAGGTTGAAAGCCTAGGAATTTTTTTTCCTATGTTAAGTCCTTTTTTATTAGGCTACATTCAGATTCTTTCTTGCTTAGTTCTGGTTGTTGTAGAGAATGCATGGGGGTAGATGACTTGGCCACCTAAGCTGTCCTGATCTAGGAATTAAACAGAATTCTGCCAGTGTGAACACTGTCCAAAATCAGTGACGACCAGAAAGACTGAACTATGAAGATAACTGACAAATTACATATTTGCAGCTGTAGGCAAGCACAAAGAACTTTGTGTGCAACATTAGTCACTGTTCAAATGTCTCCCACTTCTTGTTCATGAAATCTACAAAGCCAAATTGCCTGTGGCTTGTTGTTCATTCAACAAGAACATATAAGGTTTTTTGCATCTTCATAAGCAGGCAACCCAGGTCTTATACCGGTGCTCAGAAGAAAGGGTTTTTTGGGGTTTTGTTTTTTCTTTCAAAGGAACCTGTGAATCAGAAGAAAGTAGTGTGCAGGTTCACCCAAGAAGGAGACAAGGCATAGCTACACAGCTGAGGGGAGTCAGGGAGAGACCAGATAATAATCCTGTATTTAATTTTGGAGAAAAGCTATTAGAAAAAAACATTTCTCTTTGAGATAGAGGCAAGAACTCCCTGTTCTGAAGAACATGAGAGTTAATTCATAGCCTTCCTAAAGGAAAGGACAGGGTGAACTCACTCAACAAGGTCTTGAAGGAGTGCAGAAGGTACTCTGAAAATATATCAACTGCTTCATTGTGCTCATCTGACAAAAGTGTTTGCAGAACAAGAATTATTCATAATATCAACTAATATGTCTACAACAGATAATGAGCCTGCGAGATATTACCATTATTTCCCAACCAAAGTACAGCAAATAACAGACATATTTCAGATTTAATTGTCAGCCTAAAGCTGACTGATAGCAATGATGTACATCCAAAGTAGAGGGCTCTTTTCATTTGCATTACTTCTATTGACCTGGATGCTTCCACTAATGATTTATTTATAACAGTAACATTTTAATAATGAGATAGCAAGGCAGTAGCTTAGTTCCGAATCCTCAGTTTTCTTTGGAAACTGCATGTACGTGATTTTGAAGCAAAATGTTTTTGGTTCTTTTCCACTTAGAGTCCAAGTAGAATGCAATTGTGTAAAGGGGAGCCCTTCAGAAGCAGAGAGTTTTACCACAATGAGTTGTGAACCTGATACTCCAAATCTACCCAGGATAACTAATCGGACCAAAAATTCTCTTACTTTGCAGTGGAAGGTAAGAATTATTTTAAAACCTTTAAAATAAGTATTTTAAACTCTTCAGAATTGTCAATAAAATGCCAGTTCACTGAAGCAGAAATTTTTTGTCAAACATACTAGTTTCAGCCACAGTTCCATGACTGAACAGTACAATATGTGTACTGGGTTAAATGTGTACTTTAGTGAAAAGAGAGTCCCAGGAAAGTAAGGAGATTTTGTAGATAAAGTTACTGAGCTGTAATGAGAGAGACTGGTTTGAGTTCCAGTCTTCTACTGTTCCGTGGAACCAATTCCGTTCTCTGTACGGAACATCAGCCTATTTGTGCAAAGCAAATAAAGTGGTCTGGGAAGACTGATATTTAAGCAGACTTGCAGTCTAGTGGCTCAGAAAAATTCTGTAGCATTTGACACTGCTGCCAGAATACTTTTTCGAGGTCTAAATTACAAAAAAAAACCAAAAACATGATAGAAGCAGTCACTGGATGGAGACTGAATTAGGACTGCCTAGGCAAGTGAAACAGTCATGTGAGGGAAGCATCATTTGCCCTTCACTGGTCTTGTCATGATTTGACCCATACATACTTTTTTTTTTTTCCCTTAAGTGGTCATGTAACCAGTTAGAGCTCTAATTTCCTTCTTTTCCTGTTGCAGGCATCTTGTGATAACGGTTCTAAAATCCACAGTTACCTTTTAGAATGGGATGAAGTAAGCAAGTTATTCTGTTTTAATGTCGTGTTTTTAAAAAAAAGTAGCTCCACATCAAGTTGTATGAAAATTATGACTTCTGTCTAGAGGCATGTGAGAAATAAGTAATTCCTGAGAAGATATGAAAACATGGTTACTGCCCAATTTTTTCCTTGGGGAATATAAAATAACAGGAAATTCCTAATTACGTGATTCTGCCGCTCTTACTAGTGGCTTTTTCGCCTGTAGTCCAATACTTCTCTCAAGACCTGACACTGAAGGATCATCTTCCTGTAACACTCTTTCTTTTGTACAAGGGGGTGTGTCTGCTATGGCAAGCATCTTCCAGTCCCTGCCTGGACAGCTGTCCTGAGATGGCAGAGCTGCAGAAGCTTCATGGCTTTTTTCCTTCCAACCTTGTGGAGCTCAGAAATGGAAAGGAAGGAAAAATATATAATTAATTATATATACAAAGTTATATGCATTCTACTATCTATTAAATATATATATACTAATACCTCACTATATGGGAGATTCTTGAGTTATGTTTCATTTCAAAGAATGAGTTACTTCACATTTGTGTGTTACTTTAATTGATGGACCATATATAATACGGTAAATAATGTGATTAATTTCATTCCTTTTTAGGGAAAAGGAAATGGAGAGTTTTGCCAGTGTTACTATGGCCAACAGAAGCAGTATAGGATTACTAAACTATCACCAGCAATGGGGTACACCTTTAGGCTANTGCATGCTAGACCTGTGCTGGGAGGACACCAATGACAAGTCCTCCTTGGCTGTTAATTATCTAATGTTGTTCTCTGATGCTGCAGCTTATTGGAGGTGAAACCCCATCCTTTCCTGCAGTGGAAAGTCAATGAGGAAATGCTGAGCCAGTCTGAAACCATCACAGCCACTGCAAATGGTGTTTGACAGATTGCTGGCTGCCTAAGAAACTCTACAAGGCAGCAGTTGATGAAATCTTTCACCACCTCAGTTTACTGTTGATCTCATGGGCCCCATTGGCCTACCCAGTCCTGTGTGTTCAGGCTGTGCTGGTTTTTAGTTTCAGTCTTTGTAGACCTACACTGACCACTGAAGCTGCTACCTTGGATGTGTTTTCTACTGCCTGTACTTGTAATAGAATTTTTGGCTAAGCACTACATTGTAGAGACTCAACAGTCAGTGCAATTGTGGCTTTTGTGTCTGATGTTATAAGCGCTTCTACTAAATTCTTGTGATAATGCTAGAAGATAAGGAACTTGGCCAAAGGGCCAGAATTGGATGGTTTAAATGCTGCAGTGCTTGTGGTGCTGCTGTGCTGACCAGAGGGTACCTCCTACCATGCTCTCTGCTGCTCTTGGTTCCAGGGAGTTTTGACGTGGTGCTAGATCTAAGGTAGTTCCTGAAGCTGGTGTGGCAATTTTCCAGGGCTTATCAGCCCTCCTTAAATTCAGAGTGTTAGTGGTGACAATATAAAGAGGTGTCAGTAACTCTGCTGGAGCAGGAAGGAAGTCTGGCAAAACCCCCACTTCCCCCTCTAGGTGTATCTGTATTGTGCTCTTTGCCAAGTCCCATTACTCAGATATGTCCCTTTATCTTGGGTGTCTGTTAGTCTCCTGTTACCCTGGGAAATGGACAGAATATGACGTTACCATATCACTGAATTATTTTGAAGTTCTAGAGCTTATTATGAATGCTTAGGATATATGGTTCTTACTTTTAATTGCTACTTTTCAGAAGTTACAGAGCACCAAACTCTCTTTTGAATTTTTTAATGAATGACGTATGACTTCAGTAGAGAATATAAGTAAGAACTTGAAAAAAAACACCAAACCAAATTAGTGGTTTCTCAAGTTCTCCTTGCGCTACTGGATGTTCTTGGGAATGCTTTTTGATCTTCAGGCANTGTCAATCTCAGATTGACAGTGTCCACACCACCTAGGAACACTTGGACCTTGAGGTCCTATGTGGCATTAAAAAAGGGGCTTCTCTAGCTGTCAGCCTAAAATTGCTATTTTGCATTTGTTTTTTTTTTAATTCAGTGTTTTAAATATTAGGAGCAGTGTGCTGCAGCTCACCAGACTGGTATTTTCATAGCATGAAATAGAGGATGTGTCTGTTGTGTGTCCTTCTGCTGGCATAAGGAGGTGCTTGAAGGAACAATGTCTGCTTGGACAGTGTTGAAGGACGATGTAAAGAATAGTGTGCCAGACCTGAGGTTGTAGTTCATGCTGGGCAGAAGAAATCTGCAGGCAATGAGGAATGTGAAAACTACAGCTGGCTCACGAGATCTGAGGCATGTGTTGGGAGGTTTTGGAGAGTACCTGGGGAACGTGTTGCATATAGTGCCTGTTCCTATGTCTTTCCTT
>VZTO01012824.1:0-39882 GCA_013400615.1 Syrrhaptes paradoxus
AGATATTTGAAGAAAAAAATAAAATTACAGGGAAGAGGAAAAGAAGAATCAGAAACTGAAACTGGGAACTAGGAACAGAGTGTGGATGAAAAGCCAGAGGAGAAACCAGATTGGAGACAAGGCTGGCAAAGCAAAGACACTAGGATGTGAGGAAGAAACAGGAAATAGTGCCTATAAAAAATATTTAACATTATTAAGAATACAACATGAAGAACAAAAATCTTGGGGAACATCACAATGAAAGTTTCCCATGCAATTCATATATATATATATATAGCAAGTAGATGACCTCTGCTACCCACAACTTTTGGAGCAGCACAATGCTGTAACACACAGGGCTGTCTTCCAGGAACCATGATAGAGCTCAGGTAGAATAACAGACATCTGAGGATGGATCCAGTTGTCCAAATAAAGTTATCTGTTATTATTTGAGATGCTCTGCTCTATCCCATCTCACCTACAGGTGCCCAACCTTCAGGAAAGAGTTCATTTGTAAGTCCTAGGTTGTATGCCTCAGTCTGTGGCATGGATGTTCCAGATACCAAAATGTACCTCAATAATATGAAATTAATATACTTAGGTGATAAAACTGAACTTATTATGTTCTTGTAGAGTTAGGGTAGGGATCCCATTGCTCTTTATGCTTATGGATTAGGCCGTTAAATCTCATTATACTCTATATCAGAGATCTTTGTAGTTTTGTGATGACTCTTGTAGATGAATAAATATTTTAATCCTCTTCTGTGAACTGTGTTTACATTTAAGTGGAGGACAAAAAAAAAACAACAATCTTTTAAATCATGTCAGAGAACAACAGGGAGCAAAGCTAGTTTTTCTTTTGAGCCATTGTAGAATTTGTTACAGTTGTGTCAATTCAGAATTATGACCTTAATTTGAACTATGCAATCACAGGTGCCTCCTATTCACAGCCCAAAGGGGAAATACCTCTTACACTCTGCAGGCAGTTAATGACCCAAGTGGTTTAATCACTGGTTGGCAGTTTTAGAGTCTGATACTTAGTGCTAATGATGTAATATTGCTGGAGCTGAAGTTTTGAAAACTTAAATTACAATGGTTATATTTTTCTCTTTCCTCTGACATGTGACGTATGGTGGGTTTGGTTGGTTCTGTACACTGCAGAAAGAGGTGATCTGTATCAGTTTCATGTTCCACATGACATAAATCTCTCATTTCCTGCATAAGTTTGCCTAAATTAGTTCTCATGCCAAACTATTCCTTAAGCTTCCATACTATCTCTAGTATTTGCCTTTTTTTCCCTTATGGAGAAATACTGATACACAGTTTGGCACCACCTGCAAATTTTATTTTGTACCCCTATCACCAGAAAACAACTGAGCCTTGAAGAGTTTTTCTGGTAATCTCCCTTTTACCAAGGTTACCATTTCAGCATCATTTTTCTAATCTTCTTTGCAAAAGGCGCTTTGAATGACTTAAGAGTTCTATTTAGTCCTGTTTTAATAAATATTTTTTTCTGTTAACTGCTTGCAAAGAGTCTAGATCTACTGCACTTGCTTTTTCAAAATATTATACAAAATATAGATATCAAAAAATATACTAAATATGTTTCAAGAATACCCATGATATTAAGTCTGTTCAATCTGCTTTTGGCGAGCCTGTTTCTCAGTCATTACCTTGTCTATAATTGTTATCGCTTCAGAAAGTATTCTACTATCTGGTATGCTACTGAGGTAGCACAGGTTTGTGGTAGCTACAGATTCATAGATTTGTGGTAGTTGAGATCCCTGCCTTCCCTTTCTTAAGGCACAGAGATTAGAGCTGTGCACCCTGTTGCTAAGCAGCTTTCTAATCTGCTTATTAAAAAAAAAAAAAAAGAAAATGTAATGACATGGGATTCAATAGAGACTAAAATAGGTGTGAGTTTCCATGAGAAACTGCCATGCAGATATTCCAGGTTGTAGCCATTTTACTCCAGAACAGAAGTTAATTTTTCTGATGGCGTTTAATCCCCTTTACTATTTTTAATCCTTTCTTCCTTCCGTCCTCTCTTCAGCTGGTACTTGCACTGGTTTGATATTGAACTCCAGAGCAATTGCAAGCTCCAGTGAAGTTGGTGCAGCTCCTTGGTGGTTCTTGTTCAGGCTGTCCTTTCCTTGGCTTTCTTAGAAGAGCTGCTGCCAAGGAGAAGACAGCTTCTACACTGCATTTTTGCAATGGGTACAACAGAAAGTACAGCTTGATGCAGGCAAGAAAAAAGATCCAATCCACTTCTGCATCTTCTGAATTCTAGTCTGTTCAGTGACTAGTTAGTAGTGGCCTTGACTGATCAACATTAAGCTGCTTGGGACAGAGTGCAGGGACCCATGTTCTTGGGGCACACACAGAAAAAGCAGGACAGAAGTTCTCTCCAGCATTAGTAGCCCCCATATCTATCTCATAAGTGGCATACCAAATTTAGACCCCTTTGCCTCTCTCCGCTACCATCACTTGCTACACTCAAAAAATTTTACTGTGGCAAAATGGAATGTACCATGTATCTATGGAGTCAAGAGTTTACTGTTAGTTTAATTTGTCAGTCTAATTCAAATTAAGCTGAGGAGGTCCTGAGAACCTTCACTGTCAGGTCAATACAAACCCTGTGGCCTTTTGCTAATAATTAAAAAAATCTAATTTGATAGACTACAGAGTAAACCACTCCAGCAGCCTAAAATTGCAGAATGGTCTGGTGGGAGTGTGGAACAGCAATCTATACCTCTTTCCTTCACACTCATGGCTGTGACAACCAACTTATTTTGTCATCAAGCATCATGCTGAAAGACACATTAGGTGCCAAGGAATAGCAATTACACGGGAACTTCAACCAAGACCAGCTGTGCCTCACTATAGAACAACTCCAGATCTGGGTTGAGAAAAGACCATCCGTGAAAGAAGAGGATGGATGCTCCTTCAGGAGATATGACTCCAGAATGACCTCAGCTTCATAACTTGTGATGCAGAATGTATTTTATTTTAATAATTCAAATCTAAAAGATCTCTAAATAATATGGCATTACATTAATACATTAATACAAAAAGTTTAATTTTTCAAAACAGCTTGTACATTGTATTGAGGCCATCTTGTTTCTCTGAAACTTAATATTTCCATTATGTGTCAAGAACTGATGTTAAATGCAGAAACAGACCATACTTGTAGTGTATCCACTAATCTTTTTTCCCCAAGTTAGTCTATTACTTAAGCAGATCAGAGATAAAACTGAACATGCATTGAATTTCTTTTTTTTTTAAAGTTTGTTGGATATTTACAGTAATGGCACAATAATAAAAACTCTGAAATTAAGAAATATGAACAGATACATTAATTACATGATAAATTTAAAATATTTGGAAACTGTGAGCAACAGAAATCTTTCAACCTTCATTCTGTGGTGCCTTATTTTTCGTTTTTACAAAGGGGACAGACGCATGGCTATTGTATTCTGTAATGTGGCCTTGCTGGATTTACTATGTTAGCTGTTATCAATTCAAGGAGCTAACAAAGCAGTTATGAGACTGATGTATACTATTGTCTTCACAATTTCCTGACACACAGCTTCTTCACAGACAGTTTAGTTCAGGTCACAAAGTTTTTTGCTGTTTTAATAGTTCGAGTTTGTTAAGTCAGGAAAAAACCACAAAGAATGGCAAGGGCAAGCTCAAATTTCAGAGATTCATAAGTGCAAGAAAATGTTCATCTCATATTTTAGTTTTAGCCCTGGCAGCCCAGCTAAAGTATTATTAACTCAGAGATTTGATATTAGACAGATGATGATGTGCAATGAAGCATCTGAACAAAAAAAGAACACTAGAAGTAATATTTCAGTCAGAGCACCAGATTCATTGAAGAATATTAAGGTTTTATTAATTCAGAGGCTTTACCAAGTAATGTCAGTTCTCTGTGCATCAACCCTTTGACCGCCTGCTGTTTTCCACGAGAAGTGCTGAGTGCAGTAGATCCGGTGCGGAGAATGAAAACTACTGTCAGAATTCTTCCATTTCTTTGAGCACACATCTACATCTTCCTTATATTTTGCTTACAGAAGAACGGTGTGGTGCCAGAAGAACAGACTATCAGTTGGGCCCAAGCCAACAGAATTAAACAGACACATGGACACCAGTATAATTTTTTTTTTAAAAAAGAGCTACTCTTTTCTGTGGCAGATAGAAAATTATAGCTGATACTTTTAGTGAACTTGACTAGCTTAAATCAATATTCTAAAGAAGAGTTCTCCCTTCCTGCAATACTGAGTTCCTACAGATCCTCTGAAAGAGGTGCAGGTACTCAGCAGTTCTCCACAAGTGTGTTTATTCTTGGCTGGTCACAATGATGCTGGAAGTGGGACTTCATTCAGGTTCTGAAAGAGAAGATGGTAGAAACTATGTGAAGAAAAATTTCCAGATGAGAAACGTATGTTACGTTGCCTGCTGAAGTGGGCTTGCTGTTCTTGTAAGGTTATGGCAAACTGCAAACCCCATGTAGAGTGGTCTGAATTTCCTAAGAAGTGTCTTATTTTGTGTTTGATCATTGGAAAGGAAGAGAAAGACTAAACCAGATCTGGTTTAGGATGCTATGACTTTCAAAAAGGGCTGCAGTTTCAGGACTCTGCTCTGGGATCATTAGCCGGGAACAGGCTGGGCCTTGGTCATTGGGTAGTAAGAAGTTTCTCTGTGTATCACTCATTGGTATATTGTTTATTAAAATCATAGAATAATAGAATCATAGAATGGTTTGGGTTGGAAAGGACCTTAAAGATCATTAGTTCCAACCCCCCTGCCATGGGCAGGGACACCTTCCACTAGACCAGGTTGGTCAAAGCCTCCACCAGCCTGGCCTTGAACCCCTCCAGGGATGGGGCATCCACAGCTTCTCTGGGCAACCTGGGCCACTGCCTCACCACCCTCACAGTGAAAAATTTCTTCCTAATGTCTAGTCTAAATCTCCGCTTTTTCAGCTTATAACCATTACCCCCTACCCAAGAATCTGAGAGAGATACCCAACCGGCAGAGTGAGATACCCAACTGAGAGAGTGAGAAAGGGAGAGCTTACAGACAGATCCTCATCTATATACTGGGCATGACATGCATGATGTGGAATATACCGTTGTCCAATTTAGCTCTCAGTCCTAAACCTGCAGTCAAGTCCTAGGCCAGTAATGCTCTCTCCTAGCTTCTCCTGCACCTGCAGATGTTGGCACAAAAAAGAAGCTGTGACTTGACTTCCTGCCAACAACTATAAACATCAGCATGTTGTCAGTCATCTTCTCAGCACAAATCCAAAACAAGTTAACTTGGTCTCAGCCAAAACCAGGACAGTGATGCAGTCGAAACTGCTCAAATCCTGTGATTTGTATTAAATCAGGATCAAAGTGCTATATTGATTTTAGCAACACGTAATTAACTAGCAATCAGTGAACTATGCATTCGGGATCAATATCAGCAATACAACAGATAAAACGTTACTAGATGCTTACAAAATGTTAATAAGTGACTACAAATTTCAAAACATTGTTCTATATCTAATCGCCATAAATTGTGATCCCACACGCAGAGTTATGTGCACACTATCCCACCAAAAGCGCAGGTTACAAGCACAGACTAGAAGCATATCTCCTACTTGCTCATCCCTCCTGTAGGTATCATGGGTGCTCCACCTTCATGTGCATTTGTGAAACTCCAGTAATCTGTTAACCTACCTACTAATAAGAAAGCCCCCTTCATACACTGATATCCTTACACCCCAGATGCGGGTCCACACTTGTCCCCACACTGTCAACCCATCAGCGTCTGACAGAGAGGATGCTCCATTAGACCTTTAGTGGAGGTTGTAATACCAATGGGATAATTTCTGGAAGTGCCAGTCTTGTCTCAACTGCCACTCTGTTAATACTCCAGTGTATCTTCCCACAGTCACAAGTTTTCATGGTTTTTATTGCACTTCAAATAGACTCATTCCTTGCTTGGAAAGACCTTTGGTGATTTGGTTTAATATGGTTGGTGGTTGATATATGCAAGCTTTGTAATTTTAATTTCCTCTCAGTGTTATCAGTATTGGGGGAAACACCTTGTCAAGCAGTTTCATATAATGCATTAATATATACTATGCACACTCACAGTCTTCTTTGTATTATCTGTTGTTATCCAAGCCATTTTGCCAAGAGAGGATTGTTCAGACTTTCCGACACACAGGAAAAAAGAGTTTTGTTGGACTGGACACTTTGTGAACATGTGTTTGTTATGTAACTTTTTCTGTTTGGAAATCAAGGGCAGAATATCCGCCCTGTGGAAGAAGAGAAACATAGCCAGATCCACAACCAAAGCATATCTCAGATTATTCAGTTCACATGGGATTTTTCATGTTTCCATGATCAAGTCCTGCTCTGGATCAGACAGTAGAGAAACCGTACCTTGGGGCACTGCTGCTCGATATAGTCCTTTCTGGAGGCTAGATTTAAACTAAATATTAGGAAGAAAATTTTTCCTGTGAAAATGGTGAGGCACTGGCACAGGTTGCCCAGAGAAGCTGTGGATGCCCCATCCCTGGAGGTGTTCAAGGCCAGGCTGGATGAGGCTTTGGGCAACCTGGGCTAGTGGAAGGTGTCCCTGCCCATGACAGGGAGGTTGGAACTAGATGATCTTTAAGGTCTCTTCCAAACCAAACCATTTTGTGACTCTGATTCTGGGGCCTCCCTGTCTCTCTCTTTATTGTTGGCTAAAGGCTTGTTTCTTTGCAAATGTGAATAAAGCCTTCTCAAATTCTAAACCTTGATGCTCTTTGTGAATCAGAAGTCTTGGTTTGCTGTCATTCCAACAAAGGGGCCACCATTTCTCTCAGTCACCTTCTCTCAGTAAATCAGCATTTCCAGGCTTTATGCTTAGCTGCCAATACAGTGTTGAAGACATTTCAATTTTTCAGCCCAATTTGACAACCACGAAGTAGCATCATCTTCATAGATACACCATTCTCTAGGCTAAATCCTTTCAGACTCATTATTATGATAGTTTTGCAGCTCTTCAACAGCAAATTTCTTCACTTCCTTTCTTAAAGATTCATGCCTACACATCATTTTCTTTTTAAATAATCCATAAATAATTTAATGCTGTCTTTTTTTTCCCCTCTAATTTTTTCCTGGAATCACAGTATGCCATAACTTCAAAATGAAAGTATAACTATTTTATCTCCCATTTACACAGAACTTTGAGCTTTACACTTTAAAGGCTAAACCCTTATTCACATTACCTGTCTCAAACATAAACATTTCTTTAGTTTTAAATCTGGTCATCACCTCAGTAAAAATCCATCCATTTTTCATTTCTCTCACAAAAACTCCTGATCCAAAGTCTCTGAGTTAATAGAAGGACTTCAGTATTTTATCAGGTGATGTGAGCTAACACATTTTTGTTCTCATATAACAGATTTATGGACTATAAAAGCCAGAAGTACCCATTAAGATGATCTAGTTTTGAGTTCCTCAGTAAAAAAAAGTTGTAGTACTTCGTCCAGTAATTCTTCCATGACGTTTAACAACTTGATCATATTATGACTCCAGAAAAATATATATTTAGGATTTGTTAATTTTTTTTCAACTTTTTCCTGTTGAATAGCTGTAGATTTTAGCTGGCCCATGAGTAAGGTGGTTTTAGGCTGGTATTTTGAGTACCTTGAGTATGCTGGGGGCTGTGAGCTCTGTTATGGGTGATTTCACATCTCTAATACATAGTTTGGGAGTTTGAGTGACTGATACTCAGAGATTCTGTTCCAGGAACAGGGAACACGAACAAAAATTTTGCATTTACTGACTGTTTTGCTAGATTTAGTATTTTGCCTTTTGAAAGTTCAAATCTTCAGCTGAAAATCAGGAACAACAGGTTTTTGTCTCTTATTAGGGAAGTTTGATGTAACCCATTAGAAATTATGTAAGAGGGCAATAGATACCCCAAAAACACCCACCATTGCAATCTGGTACTGTGCCCAGAAAACTGATATTCAGTTTTAAAAAATGTTGGTAAAATGTGTAAATACAAAAGGCTTGTTGTTCACAGCAAGGATTTCAAATATAATCTGTGCTGAAAGAAGGTCTACAGACCAGAGGCACAAATATTCATGTTTTGTACAACACATACAGTAGAGGGACATAAATGGATTCAGTCACTTACATACAGGCTAATGTTCATGCATAGTATTACTAAGACTTTTATAATGTCATCTGTGATGATTTCAGCATAAGGTATTTCTGGGTGCTCATAGAGCACTAACAAAGACCAAGCAAAAAGAGACATTTTCTTGACACTTTCAAGGCAAAGAACCATTAATGTAAAAAAAAACTTTGTGGTTTTTTTTTTAATCATAATCGTACTTATATCCTGCAGTCTTGTAAACACTAAATATTTGAATTTGAAAACTTAAAATGCTTTGAAATATTAAAGCCCTGAGTTATATATGGCATGCAGCCATGTTTGTACCGCATGTATCCCCCAGGGTTCCTGCAGTATTGGTTATCTGTAGAAGTATCAATTCTTTGCTGTTTGAAAGAGATAAGGGCATATCCCATTGTGTGCTCTTTTCTGTTCTCTGACATTGATGGTGGGATCATTCTAATACCATTGACATCACCATCTGAGCTAGTCACCCTGAGCCTGAATAGGACTTGAACATATTGCAATGAAGGATATGAGCAAGACTGTGAAAGTATGTAGAGCTACACCACAAACACAGATTAGAGCATGGTCCTCACCTGAGAAGTCTCTAATTTGTTCAGGTGAAGTGACTCCCCAGGAACTTCCATCATTTTCTGCTTTACAGATTTTTTTCTTCACCCTCCTTTCCATACATCCACCTATTGTACACATCGGAAAGATGGGATAAACCATTATGTATCAAGCCACAAGCTGTGTTTCCTTACTTCCTTCAGAAACTGGACATGCAGCCAATATTTAAGCACTGATGTTCTATCTAAAACCAGTTACTATTGTGTGTACACTTCTGTCACTAAAGAAGTGGTACCCTAAGGTTTATCCCCAAAGACAGAGGCAAATTCTGTTTAAACGTGTAAATCAGGAAATCATACTGCAGATGGCAAAAATAGCAGACCACAGGTATTTGGCTCATGAATGAGATTCATTGCCATGCAATTTTTGCTCAGATTATTGCTCTGTTTTGGGCTTAAGTTTTCTCTTATCACACTTTAGGGGTAACATAAAGTATGCTGAAAAATAAAGAGTTTTTTACTAACACAAAGGGATATGACTTAATTTAAGCACCTTAAATATTTTTCTTTTGGAAGTGTGTGTGACTTGGCAGATGTAGCTAGCATCTTGTGTTGCCTCAAAGCTCATCATGTTAATGAAGATGAGAGCTGGATAAACTATTCTAATGCTGCATCGTTTTTGCCCTGCTGCTATGTTGAAAATATTGTTTCTTCAGGTACACTCCGTGTGTGGTACCACTATCAATACAGGGTAATTGGAAAGCAGCTCGCTGAAGAAATGGCTGGGAAGGCAGGAAAATGATAAATATTGTGGTAGGGAAATGCATGATGGGATAAAAAAATCTCTAGTGATAGCTTTATGCTTATGAAAAAAAAATAAAAATGAATGTCCCTGTCCTACATCACAGTGCAAATGCCTTTTTCAGAAACAGGTAATGGGAGGAGGAGAGAGTTTCTGGAGTAGTAATAGATGGGGCAAAAGCCCAGAAGATAGAAAGACTGATGCTTGTAATTCCATAAGATAACTTCAGAACCTGTCCCCTTTAGAGTGTTGGGTTTTTTTTACAATGGCAGGTTGTCAGAGACATGGGTCACAACGCACAACAGCTGAGCAGGACCATTTACAGCAAATATACGAACTGTCTTCTCAGAGTAGGTGCAAACTCTGCAAATGTTCAGCTATTATTTTCCACACAGCTTTTGTTTTTCTTAATCTGGAGCTTTGGTTGAACCCCTTCCCCTTGCCTTGCTCAGGGAGTCCCACATACATGCAAACACTGCAGCAACAGGAATTAATACGGACTGATTCACAGTCCTGTCCCCAGAAGGTGGCGGGTCCTATCAGCACAGGACCATGTTGAACATGAGTTATGACTGTCAGGTAATCAGAAGCGTGGAGCACAAGGATACAATGGCCCCATGAGCTGAACCAGCAAAGGAGAGCTCTTGGTTGAATGCCAGGGTTGAAATGGGGAGGTGGCGGCCAGTCAGGATGACCCTATGTAGTGGACACACAAATAGAAAGAAAGGAAAAAGTGGTAAACAGTCCCAGTGTTGGCTTTATTCCACGTGTTAAAGCATTAGTGATTCACAGCAGGAAAGCTCTGTGGATGTGAGCCATTTTAATATGCCCCATGATGGATTTTAAGATGAGACACACGCCAGGGGCTTTAGTGGTAGAGGAGACCAAAGCTTCTCTCTTGCAGCCAGCATTAGCCACTGAGATGCTGTAAACCAGACAAATTCCACTGACTTTAAAGAAAATGCTATTAATTTTCACTAGCTGAAAAGTTGTTCCAGATCTTCCAAAGCAAACTCTGTTGCTTTGTATTTTTATTCAAATTACTGTATTTTAAAAGGGGACTCTGTAACCAGTAGGTGACAGCATAGTGTCACCAGGAAAATGGATATTATTAAAACTAACAAGGTGGAAATGTAGAGGTGGTTTGTTTTTTTGTTTTTGCTTTTTTGTTTGTTTGTTTTGGTGGTTTTTTCTTTTTTTTCTTTTTTTTTTTAATTACATAGTGAGACCATGTCATGTTATTGTCATGTTATTTATTTCTCAAAGCAGAAGTTTTCCTTTTTTTTTTGTTTGGACAATTTCTGAGACAGCATAAAAGAATGTTTAACAAAACTCATTTATCAGGATTCACACTAGGTAAGAGACAAAAAACAGAAGACAAAATATTAAGGTCTCTGAACAGTAACAGATATTCTGCAAAAAAATGACAAATTTCATTCTGTGGTGCAAATTCCCCCTTTACCTCTTTTCCCCTTTACAGTATTTGGAGTAATAATCCCTCTGAATATCTATTTAGCATCCGCTATGGTATGTGATTTTCTATGACAAATGAGTTGTTTCAGGCAATACCTAGGGACTCAGAAATTCAGAAGCTGCCTGGCTTTGTTATGTACCAAGCAACCTGAAGCTGTAGCATGGTTAGCTAAATTACATTTAAAGGCATTTCACACTTGAATTCTGTATGCCATGGCATAGTAATATAGTGTTAATACAATTTCTCTACCTAAGGACCAAATTGTACGGCTGTGTCTAGGTTTGCTTGTTTGTGGTTTGCTTTTATGGGTTTGGTTATTTTTGTTGGTTTTGGTTTTTTTTTTTTTTTTTTTTTATGGTGAATGAGATTTGCCACAGTCTGAATGATGGAGAAGGGGAGTGATTAGACACTTTCTATAGCCATCTTTCCATCTAACTTTTTAACTGGTGCGTCTTCTGCCCTGTACTGAGTAGCTCTGGTGGCTGTGAACAAGAATTGTCCGGCCATACAGGGACAATCTTTCTGCCCGTTCAAGTACCTGAGGAGCAGAGGCTGATTTCTTGACAAAATGCACTTTTGTATGTGTTGCATTTTGCAACCTGCTGGCTCCATTCTATGTTTAGTCACTCAGGAGTTCCTCTGTAAATTATGATGGAAGTATGTCTCTAAGACAAAACAAAACAAAACAAAACACACCTACACCCCCCCACATACCCACCCCTTCTGCAATGGTGACATTTTTAAGAAAATACCTCCACGTAAAGCTCTGTGTCTGTATGTGTGTGTGAAAACTGGACTGCTCTGTCGTAATGAAGATGAGGACCCTGAAGGTCACCTCATTGCCTCTTGGCAGGTCTCTCTGCATACCGAATAACTGCAATGTGGACAATGGAGAAGGGATATAATGATTTTATTACAGCAGTATGCATCAAAATCTCTTTCACATCGATGACAGTGTTCCTTGGAATGAGCAGTAGAGTGATCTTTCATCTTTTCCCTTTCTAACTGAAAAGAAAGCAGAAGGTAAAGCATAGCAGCAAGGTGAAAATCAAAGGAGAGAAAAATATATTCAAATGGGAAATGGTTTAGAAGAAGCTACAAAGGGCTAAATCACAGTTTTAAGAGCTGCCTCAAGTTGTGGTAGGAGGTAACTGTATGGGTGTAGAAACTGACTTTTGAATCAAAACCAGATCTTCTCTGTACTCTGCTCTTTCACAGGGGGCTCAGTTCTCTGTGTAGGTCAGAGATGAATGAATGAGTGACCTTCATGAGATCAGACCCATGCAAAATCTCAGGGTGAGAGACAGGGTGATATTTGCTTTCTTCCAGTCTTGGGAACCTCCTCCAAATGATCATGATCTTTCAAATACAATCAAAAGTAGCTTTGCAATGGCACTAGCCCACTCCATCAGCAACTGTGGGTGCATCCCATCAGGTTCCACAGACTTGTGCATGTCCTGTTAACTTAAATGTTCCCTAATCTAATTCTTCCCCAATAAAAGTAAGTCTTCCTTGTTCCAGACTTTCCCTCCTGAAGGCCAGTCTTACCAGTACAGAGCAAGGCAAAGAAGGCATCGCATTTTGTCTCTGCCACACTTTCCACTTCTCACGCTCTTCCCCTGCTCCAGTGTGGGTTCCCTCCCACGGGACAGTCCTCCATGAATTTCTGCAAAATGAGCCCTTCCCATGGACTACAGCTCTTTATGAACTGCTCTAGCGTGAGTCCCCTGTGAGGTCATAGCTCCTGCCAGCAAACCTGCTCCAGCTTGGGCTCCTCTCCACGNCCTCACAGAGCTTGGTGTCTGCAGAGTCGTTTCTCTTACATATTCTTACTCCTCTCTTCAGCTGCAGTTATGCAGGTCTTTTCCCCTTTTCTTAAATAAATTGTCCCAGAGGTGTTACCACCATCACTGGTGGGCTCAGCCTTGTCACGTGGTGGGTCCATCTTGGAGCCAGCTGGCATCGGCTCTATCAGACATGCACAAAGCTTCTAACAGCTTCTCACAGAAGCCTCCCTTGCAGAGTCCCTGCTACCAAAACCTTACCGTGCAACCCCAATACACTTTGCCAGTCCTGAACTGGTTAGTCAGTTGGATTAGATGATTGTTGTACGTTCCTTCCAACTGAAAATATTCTATTCTATTCTATTCTATTCTATTCTTTCCATTCCATCCTATCCTATCCTATCCTATCCTATCCTATCCTATCCTATCCTATTTTATTCTTTCCATTCCATCCTATCCTATCCTATCCTATCCTATNGCCATTCATATCTCTTATCAGATTCAACTCCAGGTGAGCTCTGGTTTTCCCAACCACATTCTTGTATGCTCAAATGATTTTTTCATACTCCTTCTGGGTCACCTGCCCCTGTTTCCATCTCCTATAAACTTCGCTTACATGCACAAGTTGAGTCCTTGGGTCCAAGAGCAACTTAGGCATTCATGAAGGTCTCTTGCTGCCTTTGCCTGACCTTGAGCTAATCAGGATGGACTGTTCTTGATCCTGGAGTGGGTCCTTGAATATCACCCAACACTTCTGAATCTGTCTTCTTTTCGGGACAGTATACCATGAGATCCTTTAAAGCAGTCCTCTGAATAGTCTAAAGCCTGTTTTCCTAAAGTCCAGGGCTGTGGTCCTTTTATTTCCCTTGTCCCTTCTTCTCAGGATACTGAACATCACCATCCCACGGTCACTGCAGCCAGAGCTGCCCCTGCCTTCGCATTCCCAAGCACTTCTTCCTATCTGTAGGTATGAGGTCCTGTAGAACTCCTCTCCTCATCAACTTCTTTATGACCAGCGTTAAGAATTTTTCATCAATGTATTCCAGAATCCCCTCAGACTGTTGTTTGTTTTTTTTTTTTCCATGTGTTGTCCCTTCAGCAGATAATGGTCTGGCTCAAGTCTCTAATTAAGTTTGAAATGTAACTTTCTTTCTTGTCTGTATGCATATCTGAGAACTGAGGCATCCAAGTCTTCTTCCAGAACATTTGATTTACAGTCATAAGGGATTGTCTCAGTATTGCTTCCTAATGGAGTTAACAAATCACATTACTATCCTCCACAACCTCTTTCCAAACTTCACTCTATCCATACAGTAACAATAAAAGGCACTTCTTTTTTTTATATGAAGAAGGTAAACATTTTCCTATCTGCTTAAAATACAAATTAAAGACTAAAGACTATAATATTACCTCCTGTGACTGTATCAATATATTTCAGTAAGTAGATTCAAACTCATTAGCTTTTGATAGCAGGTGTTCTAACAAAACCGGAATATCTGTCTGTAAATAAGAGCAGATCAGTGTTTTGGTAGCAAAGATTATGGCATCACTAATTCAGCGTGCGAGCTTGTCTGACAAGTGTTTGTGAATTAACAACACAGCGTGCATGTCTATAGATTGTGATTTATTCCAATTTGTGAGGTCCCTAAGTATTAACTTGTAACGGTGTTTGGGAAAGCATAGCATAGAAAACACAGCATTCCCTTCCTCTGCTCGAAAATTTCTTTAAGTCCGTGTCTCAAAGGTCAGTTTGTAGAAAGACAGCACACCAGATGAACAAGATAGACTGGATTAATTGCTGAACACTCTAAGAGAAAGAACGCAATCCCTTGCTGTACAAATGGGTGATTAAAACTTCCATAATGTCATCCTACAGGTAAGACAAGTCTAGTTAAATTCATGGTTATGAAGAAACTTGTTTATGAAATTGTATAACTGTAAAAAAAATTAACAAGGAGATATCCGAGTCTAAAGCTTTGTAGAAAGAGATGCCTGAAACGACACTTGAAACTGAAAAAAAGCTCATTTGTTTCCGTAAGAATAATTTTTTTTGGACATTTTTAATCTATAATTATGGTTATATAAAAGAACTACCTGACTCTATTAGCTTTGGAGGTTTTTTTTTTTCCCTGCTTTTTTAGAAACAAAATACAACATGTAATTTTTCTGTGTGTCTGCCTTTTTGTCTCCTTTTCATTTTCACCTCAGTAATTTCTGAGCTACTTGGTCATTTTCCAATAAATTTAATAGGAATTTAGAGTACATTAAAATATTGATTTTTACCAGTTTCATGAAAATCAGAAGTTGAATACGAGACTCCAGCATGGCCCTATTGAGTAAAAAGCAGTGAGAAGTCAACCATATACACATATCTACTGACTTGGCAAGGTCCAGATAGCAAATCAGTGTTAAAGCAGTTCTACATTGGTATGGGGCCCAGGTGAGGACTAAATCTATTAGAAGTGCTGGACTCCAGGATAAACTTGGAGGTATTGGAGTACATGGGTTCTTGAAAAAATGTGGGAAGTTTGAAACATCTTGGAAGAAATATAGGAATATAGCATACAAGTCTTGAGGAATGCAAGCTTCATTAGTTTAAACAGTCACTGAAGTGTGTTTTCTTGCTAACAGGAGCAACTGTAAGACCTTGAATATTGACTTTGGCTGCAAGTGGTATCATTCAGGTGTCTTATTAACAGGACAATGGGAAGTTGCAGTAGCCACAGTAAACCACACTGTGAAAATGTCAGTTTTCATCAGAGATGTAGGCAAACTACTGGAATATACATGCAATGTATGCTACTGTTCTTAAAAGGCTGCATAATTTTCAATCAGAAGTTTGCACTAGTAAAAAAAAAAATCCTGGTACTGTTGCTAAGGGAAAGAAAATCTGGGGACTTAAAAGACGCAAGGGAAATCTTCACAGAATCGCAGAATGATAGAACAGTTGGGGTTGGAAGAGACCTTAAAGACCACCTCGTTCTAATCCTCCTGCCATGGGCAGGGACACCTCCCACTAGCCCAGGTTGCTCAAAGCCTCATCCAGCCTCGCCTTGAACACCTCCAGGGATGGGGCATCCACAGCTTCTCTGGGCAACCTGGGACACTGCCTCACCACCCGCACAGGAAAAAATTTCTTCCTAATATCTAATCTAAATTTGCCCTCTTTCAGCTTAAAACTGTCACCACTTACCCTGTCACTACACTCCCTCATAAAGAGTCCCTCCCCATCTCTCCTGTAGCCCCCTTTCAGCACTGGAAGGCTGCTCAAAGGTCTTCCCTGACCCTTCTCTTCTCTAGATTGAACAACCCCAACTGTCTCAGCCTGTCCATGTATGGGAGGTGCTCCAGCCCTCTGATCATTTTTGTGGCCTCCTCTGGACTCTCTCCAACAGGTCCATGTCTGTCCTGTGCTGAGGACCACAGGCTGGATCCAGAACTCCAGGTGGGGTCTCCTGAGACCAGAGTAGTGGTCTAGACCTTCTCTGTGCTCTTTTCCTCTATTGTCCAGCTTTTGTGTGTGTGTGTGTGTGAGAGCATGTGTGTGTGTTTTGCTTTTCTGTTTTTTAAAACTTTCTTCATGGATCTCTTCTACCTTTAGAAGATATTAGAAACACAATACCAGTTACAATTATTTTAAATTCATCATCTTGATTACAAAATGTTAAGAAGTGTTGAACTTGAATTCCAGAGGGACAATCATAGAATAAGAATAATCGTAGAATAATTTAGGATGGAAGGCATCTGTGGAAAACACTCTGCCCAAGCTCTTTTTCAAAGTAGTGTTACTTCCAGAGTTAAAGCAGATTTCTCAGGCACCCATCTAGTCAAATACTGAAAATCTCGGGCATGTAGCTTCCACAGCCTCTTTGAGAAGAGTTCCAGAGTTTATCCAGTCTCACTGTGAAAACAAGGCTGATTTCAGTAGAGATTATTTTGGTTTTATTTCTCTTTCCCCCTCATTTTAGTAATATTTACAAGTGTTTTTAGCAATATTTACAAAAGCTTTTCTTCAGAAAAAAAAAACAACAAACCCAGACAACTTCAGTATTTGTGGTAATATATTTTGACATGTTGTGTAGAGAGAAGAAAAACTCTGAAACACAGTTCCAGTAAGAGTTGATCATCTGTTTTGGCATTTAAAAGAATTTTTTTTAAATTTCTAATCTACACACATGTCTATATAGTTAATGTTTTATTTTTAAAGTCAGATTTTTCAGGAGAAAATGTCAATGAAAACAATTTTCATTTGCAGAATGTTTTAAGAGTGATAGACAATCTCTGGGGGTGGCTGAAGGATTTTAATTAGCCCAATAACAGTTTCCAGTGATTGTATTATGACCATATTTATATCTTTTGAATTTGAGTTTATCTTATAATGCATTGACTTAAAAATCAATTCATTTGCTTTTCTTCAATATTTTCTGTTAGGGAATCTTTATAAGCAGAAGGTTTATTGGAACTACATAAAATTGACTAATTTAATTTTCTAAAGGAGTGGATTAAAGTAACTAATGGTAAACATAAGCACAGTTTTTATTTTGATAACATTTACTGCAAGAGATTCAAAATTAATTTCAAGTCTTTATTTTAGATGTTTTTACTACCTCTGTTATAGTTCCTAAGTGTATCTAACCCTCCAGGTTTATTTTGACAATCTGATGCTCAGATACTATCCGTTTACAAGCAGTCTGGGGAGATGAAGTGAAGAGAGTCAAATGGCATTTCTAGGACAGATGGACAAGTGCCCAGACACTGTTAAACAAGTGACAGTGACACTACCTTAGATCTAAGATCAAGATGGGTGTTTCAGCTTCTGTATAATGTCTGCTAACCCAATTAGAGTAATTTGAGAAGTCTGTGCTCTACTCAGGACGCACGGTGTCCTGAAAAATCATGCTAAGAGAAACGATGTATTAAAACATGAGACTAAGGTCAGAAATTGTGTCACTTGGGTTTCTCTTTAGTAGCATAAAGGTTTTGCATCGTGCTCTGTTGTGTAGTGTTGATGTACCCTTAAAACCTTCCTAAAGCATCAGAGACGTGACTGTGGGGGACCTGGGAGCCAGACACAAGACTACTAGGATCCAGGCTCAAGCCCTGTTTGACTGGTCATCTGTTCTTTCAAGGCTGACATTCACATTCTGGAGTGATTGAATGTGTTTGTTCTGTAGACTTCTCCAGATATATTGGGTTGTGTTGTCATTCTTTGCCCACCACCCCCCCACCATGTGTATGAATTATAAAACTACTCTGGTGAATTAGTGGTGAATACTCATCTCTACCACTCCATGCATAGAGACTAAAGTTTAGTGCAGAATTTCACCATTATTGATTACTCAACTTTCCTTTGAGAAAGGGGTGAAGTCTCCTTCTTCCCTTATTTTATCATCCTGGTCAACTACTTTGGCCATTGATTTTAGAGAATTAGATGAATCAGGGTTCTTTCACTCTTCTCCACTTCAAGTCATCACTACATGAACCTTCTAACAGTATAATTACCGAGTTCTGTAGCTGAAGTCAAAATCTGAGCAGAAAATTAAACAAGGACCTTCAACCTACTGCATTTCAAAAAGGATTGTAGGGAGAGAAAAGGTCATTTACTGTGGGAAGACAAAGGCCTTGAGTTCATCTGGTGACAAAGATGATGATATTAGCCTGGGACTTAGGACTCAGTTTTCTATTCTGTCTCAAAGTTCCCTTGTGACCTTACACATTTCCATAAATGAATCTATTAAACTATTGCCAATGCAGATGAAAGTCTGGTGTGCTTTTCAGAAGCCTCTAGTACTTGTGGAAAACCTTTGAGATTGCATCTTTGAACTACCTGTAGAAGTCAGATGTGTTATCATTCCCCCATTTAGATCTATAGAGCATAGGTTTCTACATTTTCACCTTAAGGTTGCTTTGTGTTCAACTGGGAAAATAGGTCCTTTTATGGGTCAATCCCTCTGACTGATTTTAAAATGGGACACACTATAAAGTACTATTCTTCCTCTAAGAAATCCAAAGAAGCATAGGATGGGCAGAGGAGTTGTCGACATCTAAATTTTCTCCACTGAATTTCTAGTACATCAGGGTTTTTTTCTGGTTTCTTTTTTCCTAAGTAACTTAGTTGTCTTCTGTAAAAATTAGTAACTCTGTATTTCAAAAGCAATAACACTATGTCTTACTGGGATTTTGAGAGTCTAGACAGCTACAAAGGATAGGATGAAAAGAGCAACAAGTATGTTTTAACTAGATCTTCAGTCCATTTGGGTTTCCTGTATCCTTACAGAGATGTTGATAAAATCTGTAATAGTTTATGGGTTATTTTTAATACACATAATCACTAATCAGAAGTTATATTTCTATATGTAATAGACAAAGTATGGTTACATCTGATGTATATTCTTACCCTCAGCTAAAATATTCTTCACACAATGTGGTAATCTATCAAAAAAGTAAGTTTAGGATAAAATAAGAGGTGTGAAGCCTTGCATTTGTTATAGTTTTGTTAAGCATCACCTACTGGGTGGACAACTGACCTGAGCATTATGCATTGGTCTGACATTCTTCCGCAATTCTGCTGGTGATCTAGAAATAACCTTGGCCAAATCATTTTGTCTCTTTGTGTGACTTCTCTCATCTATAACAGTCACAACTGTACTTTTCTTTTCTGCAAAGTGACTAGAGATTACCAATAAAAAATGTCCTGTGCAAACTATGCAATCTATTACTACCCGTTTCAGGACAGGTTTTAGTTAATATTTAAATTTGAGTGGCTTGCCTCTTGCTATGTAGTATGGGACTACTCTTGCTTAAAGTTAATATACTTAAGTACTTCACTAAACTGAGAGTTAAATTCTACTTTATGGGAAAAGGTGACATTTAATAACGCATAGGGGTGTGCTTTCTTATTGATTCTGCAGATATTCATAATAGAGCTGCTATAATTAGGGTGAAGAAGGTAGACTCTAGTGCTTTGGCAAATTATTCTAGTTTAATTCTTTCATGCCATCAGGTAGTGTTTAAATATTCATCAAACTCTGACTTACATAAAGGCCACAAAGAAATTCAGTACTCAGAGAAGTATCAGGCATTCTTGGCTTTCAGTTTTGTGTCTCATGCTGTCCCTTTATCACAGTATTCAGATGTGTTTGCAAAAACAATGAAAAGCATCATTATTTTATGCTCAAAGGTCTTCCCTGACCCTTCTCTTCTCTAGANCGCAAAAACAATGAAAAACATCATTATTTAGTGAAATCTCCATAATAATTGACTAGCATCTATTAAAAAAGCAATGTTAGCTTTTTTTAATAGTTTGGTTTTACACTGATTTATCTTAAATCTTGTTTAAAAGTTCAGGTTAATTTTTCATGCTGGCTATCACAAAGTGTACCATTCCCTAAATTACAGCCTCTTACAGCCATAATTGGAAAGTATGTGACTGTCCACGAATTCATTTTGGGCTCACAGGAGATGAAGGTCATGCCATATTTCATCAGAAAGGCAATTTACGCCAGATTCGTAATAAAGTTTCAGATTAAACTGGTAATCTGATGTGATAGTTTGATAGCGTGAACACGTGTTATACACCTTTCCTTAACAGACTAGCTTGCTTGCATACTGATAGGTACCATGGCTAGGAAAGCTTATTAACTTTTATTTTGCAACTCTACTTAGTGGAAAACTATTCTTTATTCACATTACGGTCCTCCTAGAATATGTAAATGTATTCTCACGTTCCCAAGGCGAATATCAAATAGAGACATGAGCAAAGCATTTCCATCATCATTATATTCCTATCCTGAACAGATGTGGATTAGTGACGCCTTATTGCCAAGATCACAATCTGTAGTGGAATAAACTGATGTTACTCTGAAACTCTTTAATTTGTTATTTTCCTCAGTTTTTCCACCATGGGAGGAAGAATAAAAACAAGATGATAGTGTCTGTAGCTGATAGTGAATACTTTGGGATTCTGTTCCAGAGTCTTTGATCTCTCTAACATCCAGTAGTACTCACTTGGGTCAGTGCACTTTATAATAAAAACTTTATAATATAAGCTTTATCATGAAACCTAAGATTGTAGAGTTATGTTAATTAGTAACTTTCCAATCACTTTGACCAGTAGATAATAAGTCACATAATCATCGGATTATCAAGGTAAATTTTGGAAAATTTGGATAAAGAATGGTTTAGGTAAACATCTCTTGGAGACTTTCTAAGTATAATTAAAGTTTTCTCAAAATGGAAGGATGAACAAGGTGATCTCTTGAGGTTGTTTCTGTACTTACTTGACTATATTCTCATTTACTGATAAAAATTGGTAATCTGGAGGTGAGATGATTGGTTTAAGGTCATCAGCGGGCAAAGAGAAGAGCTGAGACCACCACCCAAATCTGCCCCTACTCCATCTTTTTTTTTTTTTCATGCATGTCTACTTAAACTATGACTGCAACTGAATTTAGATTTAAAGAAGGAAGAAGAATTAATTCTGTGGAATGTAAATCAGGCATATGAAAGGAATATTGAATCCATCTATCAGTTTCCTTTATTCTGTGAGTTCTTAGTGTACAATGACTATAAAGTGCTGGCTAAAACTGAGTGTTCCATTTGAGAAGAATAAGGACAATAGCAATCATTGAGTTAAGTTTACCATTAAATTAAGAAATAAATTATGTCTGAAATTCACCATGTTCTCTTACTGTGCTTTCATGATTCTTCAGCCTAACAAGTACTACAATATCAGTAAACAAAATCTTTATTGTAGATGGTGGAAACTCCCAGAAGAAAGGCTGTGTTAGAGGAAGATTGTTTTCTATTGACATCTGGGGTATCTTTCTACCCTCATTAGCCCTTCCAGTCAATTTCTTGTTTGCATAATGAAAGTTGGTGTTAGCTTTGAGTCTGACATTAGATTTTAATGAGTTGTTCTTACACCTATAGTCAAATTAGGGCCGTCACCAGAGATTTTTTTGGCATAACAAAACAGCGTTAATGTACCTTGAGTTTTAGTTTGCTAAGTATTGTGCCTAGCTACAAATAATATGAATAATGCAATCTTTAAGCCCCATTGCAACACATCTCTGAATATTGTGAGTTTATTGAACTACAATAAAAAAAGGATCTTGGCATAATCTGAATACATAAACCTGAGCAGGGAATCTGTAAGGAGAATGGGGAAATTTTTGAGGGCTTTCTTTTAAACTATATAATTTAAGACAAAGTATGTGGACCTGGGCAATTTTTTCTTCTCCAGAGACACTGACATGAATGTACCATCATTGATTACTTGGATCCATGTATTAAGGATAAATTTAGACCTGTTTCCTATCTGAAGATATGGAAGCTGTACTCGTGTTACATAAGAGAAAGACTAGGAAATTTGAACATTAGAATTTGCTACAAAGACAACAAAAAATTAAGTCTAATGAATTTATATAGTCATTTGAAAACTATAAGTATGTTCTATTTCTACTTTTACCAGAATATAATTCAAAATAATTCTTCTAATTTCTCTCCTGCTATTCCTGGTCTTCTTCAACATGGCAAGAGAAATGAGTTGCATGTTCCACTTGATTTACGGTGCTTTATGTTCTTGCAAGATATAAAAATCTTCAATGCTCTTGTAGAATTTAACTGAACTAAACTGAATTAACTTGTAAATGGAAGCAGGATTTCTTGAAGTCTAGATAACTAAGAAAATCTGCAGATGTTTCATTTAAAATTACAGAACATTCATTTCACATCCTGTGTCATAAAAATGGTTCCAGGATACATGGATTTTCAGGGACATCTGCGAATAATGCAAATGAGGATGGCGACTGACAGCCCTGAAAATTATTCATAGAGCAGCAGGGAGGTGGCAGCAGGCAGTTTCTGCAAAGCTGCTCTCAGCGAGCCTGCCGCACAACTCTATTGAACATCTCGCCTCCAGATCTGGCCAGGGCTCTCCCTTTCAAAGAGGGCTGAAAATTTGGATGGCAACTTTGAATCTGAGCACTCTGCTCAGTCTTTAAGAGATCACAGTTTACACGTTCCTGCTTGCTTGCAGTTCAGACAGGGAGACATTTCAGACACAGAGGCTGCTGTTCAGATAATCTCTTGTATTCCTGGGTAATGAGACCTGCCTGTAGCTGGCATGTTGTAGTAATACAGTCTGAAAAGACACCTGCCAAAATGCAGCTATAAAAAAATTTGGTTAGACAATCTCTTTCTCTGTTAATACCCAAAAAATCAAAACAATAAAGAATAATTTTTGAGGTTGCTACAAAATCTGCACTAAGAAATTAATAAAAGGGTAGTTATGCTTAGCAGAAATAAAGTAGCACACATTCTTTATCATTTTCTTATCATTTATGCACTGTTATATAAAAAAAATTGTGCCTGTTCCATGTATACATTTGAAAGAGCAGGCAAAAATGTGCTTAAATATCAGTGACTAGGTCTTGTGGAGTCATGGCGTGTAAAGCCACAGGGTCTCACTCTTTTTAAGCATCCTACGTGCTTCATCATGTCTTCATCTGAAGTTTGACTTTCTTCACTGTTGCAGGCTTGTTTCAGTTCTGGAAGTAGCTCAGTTGGTTACAACCTCTTTTCTTTTGCATTGATAGGCAATCTTGTTCCATAAGTGAAATAAAATATTTTTGATTCTTTGGTAGTCCAGACCATCCCTTTATATTTCTAGTGTCCAGAGAGCTTCAAAGACAAAGTTACTGGTTTTAGAGGACTAGCAATGTAATCAGCATAGTATATTAAAAAGAAGAAAAATAGTCTTTACTGAAAGTTTTAACCTGTTGTGCTAGAGATCCAGCCCAAAGTCAGACAAAGGGTTACATGAGAGATTAAAAGGTCATGTCTGACAATGGAGAAGGCAAGACATATGCAACTCTTTGTATCTTGTTATTGGGCTCTCATAGTAGTGTTCATGGAGTAAGACTGTCATAGAGAGTGAAGTGTCCAGATTGAAGCAAATACAATGGTTATCTGGTTTTCAGGAGGAAAGAGTTTCAAAACCAGAAGGCAGCATGGGGAAGATGTGCTCTGTGGTGTGTGTTTGGTGTTGGCCTCAGCTATCCAGCTCAGGGACCTCTTTCATGCACTCAAAATTACTGCACATCTCACATGCCTGAGCCACATTCTAATGGAAAGCTGGTGGGACCGAAGAGGACAGAGAGAGGAGAGTTTGGTCTGCGCCCTCCATGGACCCACCATGCTGGAGGTCATGAGCTATACATCCAACCCCAGGAGGCGAGGGGCACTTCTGGACCTCACAGTTCACACCAAGACTTTTGCATCCCTGCTTTTCTTCTCTCCTCCCAATGAATTTGCCTCAACAGAACAAATACAATTGTGTCAAGATTCCTTTTGTGATAGGTCAGCCCTGTTGTACAGGAAAATAATCTGTGATACTTTATTACCCACCTTGATATGAACCAGCACGGTTTGGCAAGTATATCATGCACATGGATATACTCAGATCTCCTATTGACCACTAATTGTGTTGAGACCTTAAAACATCCATCAGTTAATTGCTTTTAGTCACTTAGTATATTTCTTCCTATAATTTCACCATTTAATTCCATAACTACATTTTAAAAGGAAGGAAAGGGAGGGGAAGAGAGAATAAAGATTGGTATTCCAGAAACTAATCTGTGCAGAATTACTATCATAATCATTTTCAGGCATGGAAATGGAATAGATGCTGCAGTACATCATCCCTATGCTTTGTTTTGTTTCTAATGTTTATTACTTTTTTTTTTTTAACTTTCAGTTTCCTGCAGTTCCAATGCAGCAATTGCAAGNATATATCTTTTCCTGATGCTGTTGCTGGAGATACGGTCATCTGAGGCCTGTGTTGAACTGCTTTTATATAAAGGAGTTGGTGGTGCATATAGGTGCTTCTCCTTTGTCTTCCTGCAACTTTGAAACTCCTTCTATCTTTTCCTACTTCTTTGGTTTATAAACCACCAAAGTTTTAACCCTCAAAAAGTGCTATAAAAGGTTTCATTCTTCTCTGTGATGAGCCTAAGTGTGGTGGGTGAATATGCAAAGAGAGTAGTTGTTATATTGATATGTCCTTTTAGGCCTTTGGTATGAGAATGTTCCTTACACAATATGTTATTTTGGAGACGCCATTAAAGTCTGTCCCCTTGTAGTACCATAGGGCTGAAGTTTGTGTTTAGCATCATAGAAATCTTTATGAAGATGTAATACAGTCTGGGTAGCATTTCACGTTATCCAGGTGTCTGCAAGATATCGTCTTGATTTTTTCCTAATCAGACTGAGCAATGAACATTAAGACAGTGCTGGCTATTGCCATCAGTAAAACTTCCATTACAGAAGGTCCTGGCGAGGGCTCCTCTTTTTCTTCACTATTACACTTTACAGAACATGTATCCTCTAACCTCCTCCCCCTGTATGACAGGAACATCCTGATGATGGAAGATTGATTCACCTTTTAGGATGAAGGATGGGCTGGTTATATCTACGGCAGTAAATTAAACAGAGCTGGAGAACATTGCTGGGCACAGGAATGTGACTGCACAGGCTGCAAAATTGCTCAAGCAGTTCCTTGTAGGTTTTTTGCCCTTGCCAGCTCATGCTCCCTTAAANTTACTTTTTTTTTTTTAACTTTCAGTTTCCTGCAGAGACAATGCAGCAATTGCAAGACTTTACCTTAGGATTGCTACTGCCTAGCAAGATAGAAATAAACTCAAAATCTGATTTCACGCTAATAGTAAAAAGTTCATGGGAACCACCTGTTTACACAAAAAAATTACCAAAGAAATCTTAAACTGAGAAATATGATGGATGAAATATGACGGGGCCCATGGGAGTACTAGAGAGCATGCAAATTCTTCAGGAGTTATTGCATCAAATAAATTTAAGAATCTATTTTGTGCAGACCAAACAAATCACAGCTTTTATGCTAAGAAAGCTAACTAAAAATATATATATATATATATCTATATATCTTTTCCTGATGCTGTTGCTGGAGATACGGTCATCTGAGGCCTGTGCTGAACTGCTTTTATATAAAGGAGTTGGCAGTGCAACCCTCTAAAAGTGCTATAAAAGGTGATTCTGTTTTCGTTCTTCTCTGTGATGAGCCTAAGTGTGGTGGGTGAATATGCAAAGAGAGTAGTTGTTATATTGATATGTCCTTTTAGGCCTTTGGTATGAGAATGTTCCTTACACAATATGTTATTTTGGAGACGCCATTAAAGTCTGTCCCCTTGTAGTACCATAGGGCTGAAGTTTGTGTTTAGCATCATAGAAATCTTTATGAAGATGTAATACAGTCTGGGTAGCATTTCACGTTATCCAGGTGTCTGCAAGATATCGTCTTGATTTTTTCCTAATCAGACTGAGCAATGAACATTAAGACAGTGCTGGCTATTGCCATCAGTAAAACTTCCATTACAGAAGGTCCTGGCGAGGGCTCCTCTTTTTCTTCACTATTACACTTTACAGAACATGTATCCTCTAACCTCCTCCCCCTGTATGACAGGAACATCCTGATGATGGAAGATTGATTCACCTTTTAGGATGAAGGATGGGCTGGTTATATCTACGGCAGTAAATTAAACAGAGCTGGAGAACATTGCTGGGCACAGGAATGTGACTGCACAGGCTGCAAAATTGCTCAAGCAGTTCCTTGTAGGTTTTTTGCCCTTGCCAGCTCATGCTCCCTTAAATAGCTCCTGAGCTCTGTTTGGAAGCAGGATCCATCCAGGGACCTCACCCAGGAGGCACTTTCCATGCAGACTCTTTGCCTGCAGGCTGAGATTTCCTCAGCGCGGTGAAATATGTGCTCTTCTGCGTCATCCAGCCCCAGTGCCAGGCATGTCTGCCATACCTGAAGAGGCAGGTATAAAAAGTGCCCATGAGTTTCTTTATAAATAGCATCAAATAGTCCTCGGTACCCTTGACATGTGAGGCCATCCTTTTATTGTGACCTGTTTGGCTAAAATAGGGAATTTTTATAACAGACGTGGCTGATATTTGGCAGAAACCAAAACATTCATGATGCAGCTAAGTTTTTCAGTGAGGAAAAGCTAAAGAATATGTTTAAAGATGAACCAGATTTGTTTTTCATGCTGTCAGTGTGTGATTATAGGGTTTTTTTTACATGAATATTTTATTTTCTTCACCTAGGTAGGATTGTTTATCCATGTCTGAAGTCTGCTCACACAGGTTATATTCTTAAAACAATATTTCTGGGGGCAGGTATAGCCTTCATACCATTCTTTTGTCCAGGGATGTTTTCAAGAGATTTCAAGATGGTTGATGAACAACCAAGACACCATGATCAGGGGCTATGAATGAGAAGTCGCTTTCTCTCTCTCTCTCTCTGCCCTGTCATTTGTCTCTCCAAAACATTGCAGTTGTCTGATGAAACACATGAAGGAGCTGGAGACAATTGCAATGTTTTGGAAAAAATGAATGAATGGTGTCTTCTGTAAGTACTCTGGAGGGGGTCTTTGGTGACACGGCTTACAAAAATCAGAAAACTCTTCAGAGGAGCACCTTCAAGGAGCTGCTCCTTCCTTCCACACAGGACAATCTTGCCTCTCTGGTGGTATCAAGCAGGGCTTTTTGCAGAGAACTAGGACACCAGGAGGCTCCCTTGTGAGTAGCTCCACAGATCGGAAGGTCTAAGGGTTGGTGGAGCTTTCTGTGGGTCCAGATGCACAATACTGCCTTTCAAATATAGGTTGATCTGTCAATCGATCCAAACTATTTCTGTGCACGCTGACAGGTGATTTGTTTGTAATTCATGACATGGGTTGCACCTGAAAATTAGTTTGGGGTTTTGATTTTGTTTGTTTGTTTTTTTGATTAGAGACAAGAAATCTTAAAGATCTCAAAACACCTTATGAGTGTTGGGGGGAATTAATCTTATCTAATGTATTGGGTCTGGCTGAGATGGATTTAATTTTCCCTATAACAGCCCTCCTAGTGCTGTGCTGTGTATTGGTAACCAGAAAGGTGTTGAGAACACCAGTGTTTTGGCTACTGCTTAGTAGTGCTCCACAGCATCAAGGCTGTCTCTGCAACATTCCCTTCCCTCTCAGCAGTAGGCTGGGGGTGGACAAAATCTTGGAAAGGGACATAGCCAGNCTCCTCTCCTCTCCTCTCCTCTTCTCTTCTCTTCTCTTCTCTTCTCTTCAGTCCCTCACGCTGCTGTCAGTGCTCTTCTTCCTCTCCATCACTTTGCCCCTGCTAGCATCACTCTCCCTATAACTTTCCTTCTTCCTGCTGTCGGTCATCCATCCCTGTACCCATTAAGAAACTAATGATGCTGAACTGTTCCAAGTTTTAAATTGTTTGTGTTAAATAATGTCTGGCACATATACCAAATGAGATATACAGAGAAACTGTGAATAACTGGCTGATATTTAAATGAGGCAAAGTCCTGTGGGTAATAAATCTCTGAACACATAACTTGAGATCATGCAAATCCACACACTTATGGAAGCTGAGCTGGAGTTTATGTTATACATTATTTCTGTGATTAGAGTTTGCAGTTTAAACATCTTAATACATTTTTAATATATAAGGAGGAAAAATGGAGCATAGAGCAAAAGCAAACTATTGCTTTTTGAGTAACACAACCTAGATTCTTGTTAAAGGTGTAGTATCCAAAAATGCTTCAGATGAGGTGTGCCCAACTTGATTTTTTTTTGAACACCACACACACACACACAAGTACACATATTTAACTGATGTGTGTATGAAACAGTGTTGCTCAGACACCCTTTTTTTTCTTTATATGGGGAAAGTGGTAGGTTAAAGGAAACCAAAGTTTACAGAAGTAAAACAATATGAAGCATAAAAATAATTTAGTGATATGGACATGTAGATGTATGTATATGAATATTAAATTAACAGAAAAGTTACCTAAATATCAGCCTCACTCTACTGCATCTAAAGTTAATTGTAGGCCCTTGAAGCATCTTTAGAAGACACATAAAGCTGTGAAATGGCACACTTTGGACCTGCTATTCTTCACAATTAGGGTTTGATTGCACTGCACCTTTCAGCAGAGATGTGGCACAACAAAAACACTTCAAATTCTAGTGATGACAGAACATAAGTGGTTGCTCCAGGATGGATGCAGCCTGGGAAAAGTGTGGCACATTTTTACAGTTTTTAATGGTGCATATTGTGCAGTGAGAGATCTAAGCTGGAGTTTAACACAGCTAGGAGCAAACACCTAGTCTATTTAGGAATTTAAATAGCTTATGCCAAAACTTGATTACAATATTCAGTCCAGGCCAGCTCTTGACTTTGTTTTTGCTTGTATTGAGTTAAATCACAGCTGTTCCTTCACATTGTCAAGCACCAGTGTCAGGTAACAGAGCCGTGATTATATTTTTTCCTGCTTTTCCATCAAATGTGTGAAGCGAGGTACCCTTCAACACAGTGTCATAAGAAAAAGTGAGAAGAGTTTTACTACGCTTGAGAAAACTGTTCTTTCCATGCTTTGTCTTGGAAAAAATAGTAGCATTTATGTGAGAACAGCCCAATAATTTTTAGTGAGTAGAGTTTTCACTCTCATAGGATTCTTTAAAGTCAAAGAGCTTTCATATTTCTTTCTTCCTTCTCTCTAGTGGCAATTCTTAGCTTTTCCCCCTGTTCCTCTCTGCAGCTGATGCATTATTTCACACTTGTATTAATTTAGGACTAGAAGTTCTGGCACAAACAATGAGTACTTTATATGTCTTTCTTATTCTTTCTTTTGCTTTTCCTATTTTTCACTAAGGTACTGCAAACTAAATCTGTCCGTATGACACTCCAGTCTGAATTATCTCCCAGTCTATTAGGTGTCACTATAGATATATTATTTTTTTAAATTCTTAAAAAAGAACAGGCAGCTTTGTGCCAACAAACACAGCAATATTACATACTTCACAAGTGAAGTAAGGAATCTGATTTACTGCTGTCACTGAAATCAGAGTCAAAACATTGTGGAAAAATAGAGAAAAAACATGACAAAAGGTCTGTGGCAATGAAAGACTAACAAGTGTGGTTTTGCTTATCTGGATAACACTGAGATATGTTTTGGTGTCACTATCGGATTGTAGGATGTTGAGGGGGTTGATATTGTTTTCTAAAGATGCCTGTATGGCAATAATATTTGCATTTGGCTTTGGAGGTGTTTCGTGATGTACTGTTTTTTTTTCCCCCTCTCTGTAGGAATTAGTTATTCCTCATTACACTTACATAGTCAAAATTACCGAGTTGCAACAGTAATTGCATAAATTTGGTGGTTAAAGTACTTCATTAAATGTCTAACTTCATGTAACACAGGATTGAAATTTTTATGATCCATAGAATTAGTCTTTCCTAGCAATAGAAGTAAAAAATGATCAGCACTGAAAGATCATGGCTTAATTAGAGTATTTGATGTGTGTTCAGAAGTTAGGCTTGAATGAGAGTATTTTAGTGCAATTTCACTTTTCTTGCTTTCTTTACATGACACAATGTATAGAAACTACATGCTCATACATTATACAGCCCCAACCTCCCAAGCAGAACCTACACAAACTGAAACCAGTACCTTACTGGAACCATATCTGCTCCAGAAGAACAATATCTTCACTAGTGGACACACACTTATGGATGTCTCCTATTGATGGCCCACAGACCCATGGGGACAGTCCATGGCCACCAGAGGCAAGGCTTGGCCAGACAACCAAATGGACTTGCAGCCTCCTTACTCTTCTCCACCACCTTCATTCTCCCCTTCTCTGTTGTAATTGATGACCAAAATGAGTATATACCCTCAGACAACTTCTGAAAGATTATATCTTTCAAATATTGTCTCTTTTACCTTATTACCTCAGACGTGACTGGTGCAATAATTCTATTTAAAACATTGGGATTTGCATTAGATTTTCTCTGGTTTAGGAAAGGCCAGATGTTTTGATTTTATAGCATGCCAAATATCCAGTGACGTGTGGAACAGTTTACCAGCTTCTGGCAGATAAAAATCAGAAGAAAATCCGATGCAATGGAATTTTAAAAATATGTTTTGCCTCTTGATTACCCACATAACTTGAAAATTTGTAAGGGTGCACTTCATAATTACACAGGATGTAGTAAACAGTGTTTTACCAAAGTCATTTGTTAATTCTAATGAAATTTCTTTTTAAGACCCCATGGAAGATAAGTGAAACATTTTACAGTGTGTAATCCTTAGTGTTATATGGAAAGTCTGAATGTTCTTTCTTCACTGTAATTTTTTTCTATTTGAAAGTAGATAAATCAAGCACATATTTTAACAAAATTATGATCATCGTAACTATAAAAGGGTTTCAAAAATATATCCTAACCATTAAAGTTAATACTTTCAAAAGGATTTATATTTCGGCTATTAAAAGCCTATAGAAAGCAACACAGAGTTAAAATAAGTTCCTTTATGACCAGTCGCTAAATCCTTGATATACACATCATTAAAGTAAAGTATGGGAGGAAATATGTGACTCCATCAGAAATTGAGGTCAATTAGTGACTCGTTATGAAAGAGCAGTGAAATTGATTTGTAACTCTATCTCTTCAGGCTGCTGCCATTCTGTAGAGTTAATAATGAAATCTGAATTCTGACAAGGAGAGTCATTAAAGCACTTCATAGGCAAGAGTTATTCATTACTTTAAAACTTATTATCTCAAATTTATTCCTTTCTGCTAAAAAGATTTGTCATGTCCAAGAGATTAATTCTTCTAAATACGAAAGAGACGGCTGACACCAGTTGTAGTGCTCTGTGTTTTCAGGTGATTTACATGTAATCTGGGTCCTTCGTACAGATTTTAAAAATCACTGCTCCTGAGTCTCACACTTTTATTTATTAATTTTCCACCAAGAATGTGGCACCACAGGGCCTGTTTTACAGATTGAAAATCTCTTGCTTGTGCTTTATGAGGAACTTGGAATGTACTGTATTTGAACTTTATTTCATCTTCATTTATATTTACACATATTTGATCTGTTTAATTTATTATTATCTTGAATGTATCAGGAAAGCTGTCTTTTTATCTGTCTATCTGTCTGCCTAGGAAAGTATGTGCTATATAGGAGCAGTAAGAATACAGTGAGTTTTTTGTCCCTGACTCATAAAAGTGTAAACTCTGTTCAGTGTGTGTTTATGATGCCTCTCCAATCATCTATCTACAATGAAACTTGTGAGAAAGAAAAAAAAATCCTATTTAAGCAGAAAATATCCAAGGCTGTACAAATTTTGAGAAAATCCTGGATGACATCTTTACAGAGAATTACAAAATTACTAATCAAAAATTGCTCAAAGAATTTTTGATTTAGCTCTGCTGCAGTGTATTATGCTGCAATGCTTGTTTTTCCTGGTAAAATAGCATCTCACACTGAAAGTTTGGCTTCTTGTTTCCATTAGGTGGCTCATCCATACAGGATGTTTATGAGTTTCTTAATACTCCCAACTAATGAACTGTAGCTCGTTCAGGAAAGGTGAGCAGCTTTAGCACTCAAAGTCTGCATTTAAATTTTGCAGTGAACTCAAGCAGATTGGCTCCAATGGCAGCACACTTCTAGTGTGGCCATGTATGTAACAGGGCAGAGGACAGAAGTTTCTTTTCTTAAATTCCCCCAAACGCAGCATGTGTGCATGATAAGGTTGGATTCACTGTTCCAAACAGTTACACTGCCTAGCATCAGTCTTTGGAGGAGTGCTTTGGGGTTGCTCTCAAGACCTGCTTGGCTGCACTAATGGGCAATGAACCTGGAAGAACATGATCTGCAGTTTCCAAGTGGCCCAGCACTACAGTTGTGAAGTTGGGAAGAAAGGGGGAATCACTGCTGTTTAGATATAAACATCAGCTCTGCCAACATCTTCAAAAACCTCATGCTGGAGGTTGAAGTATAAACCTTACCAAAAAGCAGGATCAAAGGCCAGAAGAAACAGTCGGCTGAGGGCCAGAGTTCAGTAGATTCAACAGACCTGAAGTGACACAGCTCTCGTGAGCACAGAAGCTGAGCTATTTCTAGAAGCAAGGCTTGGTAACGTGGCAAGGTAGGAGATTTTGGTACTACATGATCTTTAAGGTCCCTTCCAACCAAACCACTCTATGATTCCATGATTCTATGATTCTATTATTTTAGCCCTTGCTAAAGATCTCAGCTTTGTCAAAGATAATAATCCCTGAAAACCTACCCTGCTCTAGCCATGGACTGTATTTCTTCATCATTGTCTATGCACAGTAAGACTGTCCCAGTGAGTGTGTGCATGCATGTAGGTTTGCACTTCCAGGTATGCATTTGACAGCTGAGGCATCCAAACATGATGTTTAGAGTCTTTTATCTGTTTGGCTTACCTCCATGCCAGTGATGTGGGCAGAACTCTTTATGTGCTGCTTTCTTGGAACCAGAAAATCGTGTACGCTTGATCACTTCCATTAGCTGGCTGTAAATATTCCCTATCCCTTTGTGAAAACTGTCACAGAGGATAAACAGGGTTTTTAGAGAAATGATCCCCTTGTGCTATTGTGCTGAGTACAGCTTCCTCTTACATTTTTCATGAAGAGTGACTGCATTTGCCAATTTCCTTTTTTTTTTTTTACTGTTTATTTCAGCTCAGCACGATTTTACTAACTTCTTACATACTATTTTACTAACTTATTACATGTAATTAGTCATGCATGTCCCAAGTCACATTTAGAAAGGATGAAAGGGTAAAGCTGGTTCCCTACAATAAACACAGGAAAACTATGAAAGACAATTTTAGTTAGAGCTGAATTTTAGTACAAAAAATCCTGGTTATAGCCCACTGGTACTTTTTTTAAACAGTCCGAGCCATCAAAAATCAGCTTTTTTCTTTCTTTTCATAGACGATTAGTTCTGTTTGAATGAAAGTTTACATTAGATAATCCAAGTACAGTAAGACGTTTTTCTTCTGTTTTTCACAGTGTGATGGATTTAGCACGCATGTATGTGAGTTTTCTTTTTTGTGAATGTGATTTCTGTGTAATTTCTGAATCACGGTCTTAATGTGAAACAATCTCTGTGAAAGTATAGTAAATCTGTTCATGTCACATAAGACTGCTCTTTCATTATTCTTCTGTAGCAACTTCTCCTCTTACCCTCATCACCCAGACAAAGTGACACTTCATGACTTTGAAAATGCACTATACTTTGTTGTATATTTGAGACGCAAGTGGCATACTTAAATACCCCACTGTGTTTTCAGTTTCAGTGAGAAAGAATAGTTTTTGCACACCTCTATATGGGCAGTCCTAACATAGAATCATAGAATCATAGAATGGTTTGGGTTGGAAAGGACCTTAAAGATCATCAAGTTCCAACCCCCCTGCCATGGGCAGGGACACCCTCCACTAGCCCAGGTTGCTCAAAGCCTCATCCAGCCTGGCCTTGAACACCTCCAGGGATGGGGCATCCACAGCTTCCCTGGGCAACCTGTTCCAGTGTCTCACCACCCTCACAGTGAAAAATTTCTTCCTAATGTCTAGTCTAAATTTACCCTCTTTCAGCTTATACCCGTTACCCCTTGTCCTCTCACTACACTCCCTGATGCAGAGTGCCTCCCCATCTCTCCTGTAGCCCCCTTCAGGTACTGGAAGGCTGCTATTAAGTCTCCTCGGAGCCTTCTCTTCTCCAGGCTGAACAACCCCATCTCTTTCAGCCTGTCCTCATAGGGGAGGTGCTCCAGCCCTCTGACCAATTTCGTGGCTCTCCTCTGGACTCTTTCCAACAGGTCCAGGTCTTTTTGATGTTGGGGGCCCCACATCTGAACACAGCACTCCAGGTGGTGTCTCATGAGAGCAGAGTAGAGGGGGAGAATCACCTCCCTTGACCTGCTGCTAATGCTTCTTTTGATGCAGCCCAGTACATGGTTGGTTTCTGGGCTGCCAGCGCACATTTCCAGCTCATGTTGATCTTCTCATCCACCAATACCCCCAAGTCCTTCTCCTCAGAGCTGCTCTCTCTCCATTCTCCGCCCAGCCTCTATTTGTGCTTGAAAGATTTCATGTACAGAGTGCCTTCTTTCTTTGAAGAAGAGAAACCTTATTCTTAAAATATTAGTCCCTGTCCCAGCCTGAACCTTACTTCTTCAGAAATGAGATGATACTCAAAACCAGTAACTCTTCTATGCCAACAGTAAATCTGCGCACTAGAGATTTACTCAAAACAGCTTGGAAACAACGTGACCCAGAGCTATTGCCTCTGTTAATGCAGAATAAGAACAGTACACTGAAAGTAACACTGCCTGTTCCATACAAACAGCTTTTGTGGATATTGCTATCTATCATTGGAGAAGTCTTTGGGTGAATTTTCTTTATACATATAAAAAATAATTTTACGTTACATAGAGGTGTAGGAATGCAGTAATTTTGTAAAGAATAGTGATTGCACTGTAAACATCCACCATATCTTTTTATGTGCAGTCTTACCTCTGTCCTTTTTCTTATGCTAATAATTCAGTTGTAAAAGTTACTGTTAAGTTTGTAATAAACTGAAATTGTTGAATAGAACTGGGTTAGAAGTCTGCTAACCTATGGAGAACAGATGTACATGAAGGAGAAAATAATTCTTTTAAAAATTTATTATATGGGATTTATATACCTGGAGTTTTAAAATAGAATATTTTCCAGGTCAGAACAGTGAAGGGAAGAGAACAGAGAATTTAGTTATCATACATTGGCCCGCAACTATTACGTGGACGAAATTAAAGTGAAAAAAGTCTGACAGAAGTAAGATGTTTGTGTCTTGGTTTAGTTTTGTGGTAAATATAGGACTTAACAAATGGTAGTTTCTTTGTTCATTTCTAACATTTTGTTAATAGCTATCACATCCAACTGCTTACCTTGTGCATCTGTTTCAGTTGAATAATTTTCTTTTAATTAGTTGGACTTTTTATGGTCATGTCCCATAACATTTTAGTTAAGCAGTTTCCAAATGTCCAGGAAAGTAGCAAGAACGAGAAAGAAAATAAGAAAAGAAACAACACAATTAATTTTGCTTGGCTTCAGTATCCTCTAGATGTATCGAATGGAGAAAGCGTCCTTCAGTAGCCCATTCACCTTCAGAAAAGGGCTATCATATCTATATTCTGATATGGTGCTGATTCTAATCAGTGGATTCTATTATAGGCCTTTAAGCAAAAAAGAAAGTGCTGATGAAGGCCATAAAAATAAATGAGGCTTATTGCTTCTTGACATCTTTAGCACTTTCTGAGGTTTCCTGAGTGAGCAGGGGTAGCAGACAATAGCTGGGAGATTGTGTGGAAGATAATGAGAAAAATAAATGCATCCTTGGAAGCAGCCAGCAGGAACTACAGCTAACATTCATTACTCAAGGTCTAGGCTGCTCCCAGTGTGATGTTATTAATTTGTGAAATGAGCTAAGAGGTGTGAAAGAAAGCTGATGTTTGCTCCTAACCTTCCTGACCAGCATTTTGAATATTAACAGAGAGGTCAAACGCATTATCTCCTTGAAATTGTCTCTCTCTCTGTCTCTTCCTCCCTCTTTTCTTTGGTGAGAAGTGAAGCAAAACATAGTACTTTTAGAAAAAAAAAGATGTGGGAAGCACCTGCTTCCCTTGCTTTAAGAAAACGAATAATTAGGACTGAGTAGAAAATAGGTGATGATGATGGCGGTGTGATTTAGGGATAATATGGGGAGGGAGTATTCTTCAAATTCAAAAGGCAGTCTCAGTTCCCTTTCCAGGATTGTTCTGGGCATGTGAGTTTAATAGCAGGATAAGTGAGAAAGTGAATATAGTATTTGAATGTTCAGATAGGAAATTCCAATTTTTGCATTCACAGCCTCTCAGGTGTAACGTGTACCGTATCACTTCAGTGTGTGAGTCAGTTGCAGTTCTTCTGTTCTTGGGATGTAGTTCAGCCTTACGACCTAGTGGGGTTTACACTGTGTGTACTTTCATTGTACTGAAGGCCAGACTCCCTGCAGGGTGCATATGTGCTGCATACATGCGTGACGGTTTCTGCCTGCTGTGGAGTTTATGTAATTATCCAGTTATTTCTATAAGTTAAATAACCAGAAACATATTCAGACTATGATTACTTGCATAGTGAATGAACACAATCTTAACCACAAATTGGAGTACTTTGGAGGAAAATATGTGATTTGCAATTAAAGTGACACTGGCTATGCATGTACATCATTTGGTGTAGCAATAACATGAGCTATGTTGTTGAATTTAGTAGTCAATTAGACAAACAGGAATTCTACAGCTAAGACATTTTGATGCCTTTCTCTAACAGATCTCACAGAGAAACACACACACAGTTAGTCCAAACTATTGTAAGTAGATCTGCTGGCTTCACTGGGACTCTTAAACTGTTTAATGTTAAGCATACAAGTTTCCAAGACTGAAGATTTTTTTTTAAAGAAATTTACAGTCTGACTATGGAAATTTCATAATCAGAATAAAAGAAAAATTAACTAGATTATTTACTTTCTTTTGCTTATTCACTTTGCTATACTTGAATATATGAAACATAGGTGTAAATCCGGCAAGACAAAGTGCTTCCTTTTCTTTTACATTTGTACCTCTTGATCCTGAAGATTCAGCAGGCAACGTTAGCAGTATGTACAACAAACTGGGGCAAAATGTTAACATGTCAACCTTACAAACTAAAGGTCTTGAGAATGTAAAAGAAACCCAGTCCTTTTGCTCACTCGTCTCACAGTTATTCTGTGAAGGTGACATTCATCTGTTTTCTCAAACAGAGTGGAGCAGGAAGGTGTTTTGTCTTTGTTCAAATATTTTGAGACTCTATTTTGGCAGGTTTATTTTACTGAGCTGTGGAAGAAGTATAGATGTGCTCTGAAGCCGGAACACAGAATGATTAGGAAGCAGTGAAAGCTAAGACCAACCAGAATATTTGAGAAAGAAATACAGTCTTCTCTTGACGTTTTCTTTAAACTTTTTCTTTAAAATGCACTCAGATACCAAAGCTGATAATTTGCAAATAAAGTTTTCAGGAGGCACAAAATCTCTTCTCCTGTTTTGTTTGTGTAAGAAGGCTTAACCACGTCTTCAGCATCTTCCCAAATTCTTTATTGGCGTTTCTTTCACATTTTCACTGATTTTAGGCTGGAAGCCACAATCAACAGTTTTACTTGTGATATATCAGCTGTGTGTATATTGAGTCCATGGACTTTTTTTAATTCCAGCTTTTCCATAATATAACAACCTAAGAAAATACAAGGCCAAAAAGCCACCAGTTCAATAATTTTGAAGGAAAAATGACTGACATTTTACAGAAACATAGCTTTTACTGAAAATTAATTAATAAACATAATAAATATGCTGCCAAATACAGCAAAGAATTTGGCATGGAAGCACATTTTAAAATATCATTTAAGATTAAGGTGACAGTGTTTAGTGCAGAAACTGTAAAAGTAAGGAGCTGTCAGCAGGCTCAACTGAAGGGGAAGCATTAGCTTAGAGGGAGGTAGGCTTCTACTGAAATTTCTCAAAAAATCTGTTTTGAGAACAGTTGTGTGTAATGTCTTTATTTATGATCTTGGCATAGAAGTAAAAATTGGGAAGCGTCATTTGGAGGACAGAAAAGTATTGCTTCATCATAATGAAAGAACTAAATGACCTTGAGAGCAGAAGTAACAGAAGCAAGATGAAATTCATAATGTTCAAGGGGTTAGCATAAAATAAACTTGGAAGCCTAGTTTCAAAACTGTCCACTACTGTCTAGGAATATATTTGTTAGAAAGAACTGGAAGAGAAGGGCCTTGGTCGTTGGAGATCATCAGTGAAAGACTATTAATTTTCAGTATGATCCGACTGTGAAAAATTCAAACATGCTCCTAGGACATACGAGTAATTTTTAACACAGTTTGAACAAGATTAATTGTACAAGACTGTAAGGAGATTTAATCTCAAGTACAATTCTGATGATATGTGTTCAAGAAAGTTGTATTCAACTACATAAAAATTTTGTTTTTCATCATAGCAATGTTCAAATGTTTGAACAGTGGCTGAGAGCTGGTGGATCTTCATCCTTGAGATATTCAAAGCCTGACTAGACAAAGATCTGAGCAACTTGATCTCATTGACCCTGATCAGGAGTTGGATGAAATGACCTCCAGTTATCCTCTCCAACCTTAAATTTTCTATTATTCTATGATTCTATCTATGACTTATTCAAAGAAAGATTTTTTTTGACAGTCTAGGGACACTGAAAGTGGCACAAAACACAATGGCTTTCCAGGTAAAGCCTGGTAAGTATATGAAATGTATTATATGGTTTCTGAATGTAGAAGCAGGGGACTTGCTTGGGCATGTTCCCATCAGTTCCTGCNCAAAACAAAACCACATTCCATTCCATCAACTACAACCAATTCTGGATGCTTCTGTTGTACTCAACCACTCTTTGCCACAAAGCCCTGAAAGTGTAGAGTAAATCTAACCAACTTCAGTGTGATCTGCTAAAGAGTTTGGACTTTGCATGTGACACTGGGAATGGGCAGTGTAAGGGTAATTAGGGTTTTCGTAAAGGCAGTGTGAGAATTAAGAGGTGAGAAAGGCAGCTGCAACCTTAGCAAACCCAGAGACTTTAACAGATCTACAAAAGAACCACCATGAATGAGCAAAGTTAAAGCACATGTTGCTCAAAAATACATCATTTCAGTGTAAGGTTGCTGACTGAGAATAGGATCAGCATCTACCCGTAGCATCCATTTTCCCACATTGATAAGCAACTGTGCTTAATCATAAGGGTGAAGGTTTTTAGCTTAAGCTTCCTGTCATTTTGCACTGTAGGTCTTAGATAGGACTTCTGTAAATATATTTCTTCCACAACTCCCTAAGTTGTTTTTTTTTTTCCCCAATTCCTATTTTCTTACACCATATTTCACTGAACTGGAAGTATATTGGTTAACTCTCTGAAGCAGTCATCTGCCCTTCTTTCAATTGTTTTACGAAGACGTATAACCCCTGCATATGTCATCAGTAATAATGAGCTTTTCTGTTGACGGGCTGTTGACACTAAATGTTCCACATGGTTGGACTAAATCCCAACTATTTAGAAGACCTGCTAAAGCTGTCTTGGTACACCTTACAGAAAGTCTGTTCTGTC
>VZTO01012825.1:0-81760 GCA_013400615.1 Syrrhaptes paradoxus
CCCTCGGAGGTGCAGCTGAGGAGTGTGCGGGGAGGGAGGGAAGGAAGGCAAAGCCCTGGTCCCCTCCAGCCTGCGCACACAGCAGCAGCGAGGGCCCAGGCACCCCGTTTGGGGGTTGCCAGCGTGTGGGGGAAGAGGAGGGGCTGCCCCAGCACAAGCCCCAGGTGTTCCCTGGAGCCCTGCAGGGCTGTGGCACCTTTCCCCCCCTCGGCAGCAGGGCAGGACGGGGCTGTTCCAGCCCAGCCTTGGCTAGGACGTTCGGGAACACAAGACCCTGCCAGCCACTTGCGCCACTTCACCTTCCCCCTGGCTGGCAGTGCTGCTTCCAGGGGCCTTGTGCCCGGCTGCCAGCCTCCCCCTCCAGCCCTTCTGTCCCCAGGAAAGGGCTGGCAGGGATCTCCCTTCCCTGCCGCCAAGAAAATCCTAAAAGGCAAAGCCAAATCCCATTCCAGGGCCCTGCATGCCAGCAGGCACTGTCCGACCCTTCTGCTTCCCTTAACAGGTATTTTTGAACCAACGATACGTTTAAAACAAGAAACAAAGCAGGAAGAATCAGTGTGAAGTACCAAAAACCTTTATTTTCCCCCAAACCATAACAACATTTGACATTATATTGATTTCCTCATATATTTGTTATTTCTCTACGTTAGGAACCAGATACAGAAAATACAAACACGATCTGTTGAATCAAAGACGGCACAGCATTCCGTTAGAAAAAGAAACAAAAAACTAGAGGAACAAGATAAAAATGGTGAAAAATAGTCATTCCCTCCAGCCCAAACTTTCCAAGAATCATCATCAAAATAGAGCAGTGGAAGTAGCTTCTCTTTCTAAACGCACTTCTGCTTTAAGAAAAAAGTTAGATTTATCTTTAGATTTCAAAGTAAAAAAAAAAACGTTAAACTATCTTTCAAGCAATTTTGGAAGTTTGCATAGACCCATTCCCTTTCCAAAAATATCAGCCATCTCTCTATAGAATCTGATATAAATCAAGTGCGCACCTCGTCTGAAGATCACCAAGCTCAATTAACTTTCAAGAAAATAAAACATGATCTCCCCGTCCCCTCCCTCCCCCCACAAAAATACGGGCTCTACTGTTACTCCTTGTGTTTGAGGCGAGGTACGAGGCTCAGCCACACCTCTTGCTCAGAGCTTCATCCAAATTCCTTTTTTATTTCCCAGGTTTCCACGTCCGCTCCCTCCCAGCAGGGCAGGGGTGATGCAACGCGGAGCTGCAGAGGGCATCAGGCTCGGATGGCACGGGTGGGCTGACGGACGACGCAGCTCTCAGGAAGGAAATGGGGGGTGGGGGGGAAATTTTGCGCTTATCAACCCCCCCAGCGAGGAAGTGGCTTTTCAAGGACAAACACCTGCGACCAGGCAGTGTTTGTAGGAACTTGCCTCTGGGGACCAGCCTTGTCCACAGGGCTCAGTCACCAGAGCAAGAACTCGTTCAGCTAGAGACTAGGTGGGGAAAAGGGACGGGGCAGGAGGGGCGGAGGGGGAATTTTCAGCTCCTGGGTAAGGCAGCGAGGAGGGGAGCGAGGGGACCCCTCTCCGGGAGGGGTGGTTAACCTAGGTGCTCTAGCGTACCTGGAGTGAGGTTTTCCCAGAGGTTCACAACAGCGCGTGCAGAGTCCAGCTGCACAGCCACCAGTTTAAAAAGAAACAGCAACGACAAAATAAATAAAAAGTCAACCCCTCCTATTAAGATGCAAATGAAAGACGCATTTCTTCAGGTCTCGGCCTGGTTTGGAACTGTCTAAAAACTGAAGAAAACATTTAAAAGGGCTTATTAACTTTCTGTGGGGGGCAAAGTGATGTGGCAATGAGGGCGGGGGGAGAGATCACACACCTGCTGCCCATCAGGACAGCACGAAGGCCCCCATTTAAAGTGCCGACCATACGAAAGAAGAAGATGGAGGAGCAACATCCTTCTCCCCCTTTTTCCAATCACAATTTCCAACTGAAACCCATCTCCTTCACCAAGTCGCAACGAAGCCGATTCTTTTGGACATTCACGCAATTTTTACTGTTTTTTAAAAAAAAAGTTAGTAAAAAAGTTACATTGAATTTCCCAACTCTTTGCAATGGGCTTCCACCAACTAAAGGTCTAGAAGCTGGGAGAGCAGCGCCCACACATTTCACCCAGCCCCAAAACTGGAGCAGAGAGCCAGCTCTGCTCTCCAGGGTCAGCCAGGCGTGAGCAGCCCTGCTCGCCAGCATCAGAGACCCAGGGGATGGAGAGTCTTGCCAATAAAGTCCTTTTACTTGTTTAAGCCACCTCTGAATCCCCTGAGAAGGGGAACAATGTGGGGAAGAACGTCCCCCCCTCAGCCCCCCAGGAATAAAATATCAATGAAACAATAATGCAGTCAAAAGAATACCAGCCTGCTGGGTTTATAAAAAAAAATTCAATAAACTTCACAACAGAAAAAAAAAAAACCCAAAGGAAACTAGCCAGTGGTTTGGGTCTGGAAACTGATTCACTTAAATGTTCAACGTCCAACAAGGAAGAGACGGCAGCGATGCCACAAGGAAAAAGTGCTCGTGAGACGCAGCTTCCCGAGAGACGGCAGCGAGTCTGCGGGACAAGCAACCCCACATCCATCACCACTGCCTTGTACGCCCACGGCTGGCCAGGGAGCGCTGGGCATCGCTTGTGATGGATGCACAATGGGAGCTCTGCGTGGGATCTAGACATGGGAACAGACTGCCCCTTCCTCCCTCCAGGTGCTCCAGCCAGAGCTGTGCCGCACAAGGCTGCATGTCTAGGGCTGCCTTCTTATACCAAAACGAGGGGTAGGAGAGCTAAAACGCTACATAAAGACCAGGATCCGTGGAGTCAATAACAACATGGAGACAAGAAGAGATACCCTATGAGACACGGTCATCAAAAACACAAGCAGTGATGTGCCAAGCTGCTGGAATTGAGGCCAGAGCCGTGCCCAGGTTGGCCACAGCTATGCAATGGAGCAGGTTACGCCTCTGCCAGCCTGGGAAAAGGAGGCCAGCCTTCTGAAAAGCTCAACTGCCTCTCCTCTTGCTTCACTGGGAAGAGATTCCTCCCTCTGTCCCACTGGGGATTTGGTGGCATGCCGAGCAGCCAGTGCCTCGGAGCAGCCAACTCTTGCCAATGGGAGCCCAGAAGCAAGCCCTGGGTTCCCAACTGCTCTGACAGCAACTGCCATTGTTCTTCATGGGAACAGAAGGGAAACAGCAGAAGTGAGCTGGGTTTTTGGCCTCTCTCCTGGCTTATGTTTGCTCCTTTCAAGCCCGGGTTGGACCTGATTTCCCGAGGGGCTTTCCTGGCCCCTGGGAGCAGCCTGACCCTCAGCTCCGCACGAGCATCCGCAGACAGGGCAGGAGCACCCATCGCTGTCCAAGCCTGCTGCTGCTCCCTGACCTGAGCAGAGGGTCAGGCCAGGCCTGGATTTCTGGCAGAGCCCCAGGGAGAGAGAAAAGTGAGCAGTTCTCCCCTTCCTGCAGACATGCATCACGCCAGAGGAACAGGGCAGGATGCTCCCCAGCCTGTTAGCGAGTGCCAAACCTACCCAGACTGAATGAAGAAGGGATCACCGTTAAAAAACACCAGCAAGTGTGAAAGAGCTTTTGTTCCAGACAGACTCAAAAGATCCAATACTTCTTCCCTACATTAAACCAAACCAAAGTGTCTGTACCCCATTCTTACCCTAATCCAAATTTAATTCCCTCTGAAGGGAAAGGGTGATAAAGATCCATATCCTATATGTGGTCTCTCCAAACACAGAAAAAACCTCTTGACTCGAAGAGAGAAACTGTCAGAACAGAGTAAGCGGCTGTATCGGTTTGCCACACTGCCTAGCACCCTCCCCGTGCAGCCATCCTTAGCTAGCAGGGCGAAAAAAAAAAATTATAAATCAAGGCCCTTTCATTCCTTGTTTCTCATTCTGCCAAATTCCCTTTTCCAGTAGCTCATCTGCATGCATTCTGGCCAGAGAGACTACAATTAATCTTTTTTTTTCCTCCTTTAAAAAAAGGCTTTACAATAACTAAGAACTTGAACAACAACGTGATCAGTTACAAGTCTTTCCTTGCTGAACAGGACAAGTGTGTGCCTGTGCGAGCGTGCACGCACACGTGTCTCAGGAGGGCACGTTCCCAGCCGTGCCCGTGAGCGTGCCATTGCTCCGAGCACACGGCTGCCCAGTGCTGCTGCAGCACCCTGGAAAAGAGGAGAGGGCCCTACACAGCAATAGCTTATCAGCCGAGGGTCTCTGCACAGGAAGGGCTGCAAGAGGCTGCAGTCTGCACAGATCCTAATTTGCAGTTCAGCTGCCAGGAGAATCTGTAAGTGGGAGCTGAAAGGGACTGACATCTCTGCCACGCACCGCAAGGAAAAGCAGTGGCTAGTGTCAAACAACTGCAGAAACCAAACCCAAAGAAGAGCAATTGAAAGATCAACCAGAAAAGTTTGAAGCCTTGTCAGAAGAGTTCATTCACCACGGTAAGAAGGGCTGCTGTGGGTAACGCAGCAGAAAACACCCATTCTGCCTTTGAAGGCAGAGACAGTGGCTTCTCCCCAGCCCCAAAAGGAACCAGCTGAGGCATAGATCCCTGGTGACAGGTCAAGAAAGGCCAACCAACACCAACTCCCTTACTGGCCCAGGCCAAGATAGGCAATTGTTAATCACCACCACAATGGAGAGACCACTGCAGTCAATTGCATCCTGCTCTGGCCCAGGGCAGGGCTATCAGATAACCAGATTCTTTTCACAGTCCAAGAAGGGCAGTTCCCTTCCTGAGACAAAATTTAAAAAAAGAAAAAAAAAAAAGAGGCTTTGTATTCCAAGCTCCAACAGTGGCTATTTGCTGAATCCCTCCAGCAAACAGGGTTCACACTCCTGGAACAGCAAGTAGAAGCCTCCTTCAGGTAACATCTGGAACCTCTAAAGTGCTCCTGCTAATGCTAACAGATGAACACTGCCCTTCCATGCCCAGCAGTGAAGGGCGTAATGCAGTTAGTGGTACAACAAGCACTAGCATTTAACCGTGTATCAACTCCCATCTGGATTGCGGTAGTTTTCTGAAATGCACTTTTGGGAGATATTTCCTATGAGAAGAGGATGTTTGGGGATTTGAGGGTAGGAAGGTGAAGTGCACACCACAGCATACCTTGTTGAGTAAAACCGTTGCCTTGGACGGTGATGTTCCCTTGCAGAGTCAATGGAATAAAGCATCCTGCAAGTGGCCATTTCACTGTGTCACCGACAAGCAGCTCCCGGTTTGGTTAGAATGGTTTCCCCCTCCCCCAGTGGTTTGAAGAGTTCACAGTGGTATAACCCAATGTTCTGGGGAGACAGAAGCTGAGAAGTCCCCTGTTGCACGTGGATGGGTGGAGTGAGGGATGCAGATGAGCAACATCCTCTAGGATGAAGGATAAGCCCCACAGACACCTTACGTCTGATCAGAAACAGGGGGAAGGCAGGCACTGGAAGAACCGGGAAGTGGAGAAGGGTTATGCCAACGCAGGGAAAGTGCATGATCTGGAGTGGTCTCGGAGTAGTTCTGCAGTGCAAATGTATGAGGAGGGGCGTGGAGAAATCCCTTCTGGAATGCTGCATGAAGAGAGGTAAAGGTTGGCATCCGTGTGGCAGCGGACTGGGTAGGGGACCTGTTTCCAGCAGCTCTACCCTGTTCTTCACATTTAGTGGGTTTCAATCACCACTGGCTCGTAAACTCCAGATGAGACCCTGGGGAGGCAGAAAGGGAGAAGATGAGAACACCAGGTTATTATTTTCCTCAGTCACTTAGAACAAGCAAATTCCTACTCAAAGCTCTCCACTCACAAACATTTCCCTCTAACCTCACACAAAATACTGAAAATAACGAGTCAGTCTGGTGAGAAGTCAACCCTCGTAACACAAAACAGACAGCTACGTGGCAAGCGATCACTAGAGCACTTGAAAGAACCGGGTGTAACACACGAATCTTGCTAAAGGACAAAGGAAAGGGGGAAGTATCCTGTGCAAAGAGCCAGTCTTCCTGGCTTTGCTTTGCTCCCAATTTTTTCACTGATTTAACACATCTTTGCATTACTGTTACTACTTTTTTTGTTTTGTAATCTCAAAAAGGTGCTACAAGGGCCCAAACACAACTAGCCAAGACACTGTATTAAGAGCTATTGCAGCAAGAAAAAATGTTATTTGTTCAGAAGTCTTTCATGAGAGAGCAAGCTCTCGATGAAGACGGAGGAGGCAGGGAAGAGGGCCAGTAAACCAGGCTGGTGCAGTTCTGCTGCAGTCCAGCAGGAGGCAAAGCTCCCTGTGTTCAGCCAGCACAGGAGCAAACAGGAACCAACCTCTACCATTTTGTCCTTTCTCTCCTGTTCTTGGATCTAACAACTAGGATCACATTACCCCTCTGAGCTCCTGCTGAGAGCTACATTCATACTGCAGTACAGCTGCAGCCTGTCACCAGAGGGATACCAGGGCTGTTAATGTGGGAATAAAGCCACCGTGTAGCACATGATGTTTAGAAATCTCTTCTGTAGCAAAAGGTGACAGTTTCCTGCGTACAAAAAGCCAACTAATCTCTCCGGAGTCCCTCTGTCTGACAGCCTTTCAGGAAGCCTACCTGTTTCCCAGCTGAATACCACTCAACGTAGTTGTTCCGTCTCTGCTCACAAACAACCTCAGGTTACTGTCTGCAGATACAAAAGGAAGTTAGACATCAAAATCCAGAACTAGGGATGGTTGCCAGGTGCTCCCCTCCCCAACCACATTATACAATGTTCAGCACAGGAACAAGTGTGTTTCTGTGAACGCATGTGCCTGCTTTCTGGTGTTCCCACAATATCAGAGCCTCTGGGAATTCCTCTTCTTGCTTTGAAAGGCAGCCTCATGTACAAATCAACCACAGCATTAAGCTTTGGAAGAGTATAAATACAGATAAATTAATTCAGTGATACTCCTCCAGCTGCTTTTTTTAAGGTAATTCCATTGATGCAAGTTCTTGGTCAGCTTAAACACATCTGAAAAGATGAGATGTGGGGCCTCATGCTGCTTTTGTAGGCTCACTGGAGGAGAAACTCGGACAGCTCTGCCAGTTTGTGAGAGGTGGCTACATTCAGCCCAGCTTTAACCCATGCTGAATGAATCCCCAAAGATGAGTGTTACTATGTGAATGATTTAAGGTGACTAACGGTAAACTATAGAAGCACAAATAACAAGCTAGGTTCCAGTTTAAAACTTATCAAAAAACCTCAGCTAGATGAAAAAGATTGACTTCTAGGCTAAATTGGACAATTAAAATAAATGCAGTGATACTGGTTTTCTCTTAACAGATGCCATGACTGCAATGGAGGAAACGCTTTCTTAGCCTCTCGGACAGACCTGATCACCAGCACGCTGTGACCCATCTTTCTTTCCATCTTTTTGCAGAGATGTGCTGTTTCCCCTCCAGATGTGTGCTCCTACTTTAATAAACACCCTTGGGCCCACCCTGGATGAAGGTCACTAGAGCAGTGCAGAAAGCTGATGTAACCAGTTTCCATTGCACTGAAGAATCAGTATTTTTCCCCTCTCATCCTGTACGTTTAAGCTACTGTTCAACCTCTGCTCTAGCTGTTAGAACAGCAGCAAGCGCTATGTGCTGACGGATATGCAGCTCTCAAATCCACGTGGTTTGTTTACCTACCATAGAAACACCTAGCAAGCACTGAAAGCACACTGCTGTCAAAAGGAACAGGGAGTCCACAGCAGATCAGATCTGACTAGCTTGGCAACTTTGTTAAAGGAACAGCCAGCACCTCCCCTTTGAGACTTCTCCTCTCACCTTCAGTATTGCTGACATCTGTGAAGTCCTGACTCTGCATTATTTTCTCCACTATATCATCAGCATCGATCCTGGTGTCATCCACCCGGGTTGGGTGACTTTCCACAGAATCCTTTTTCCTCCTGGGGAGAGAATAAAGGGAAAACTTACTCAGACTTTCATATACTGTCCAGGTTCTCTTGGCAACAGCCACCTCCTCAGCAGCTGCAATCCAATCTACCGCTACATGAAAACAAAGGAGTAGATTCTGTCTCACCTTCCCAGAGAAAGCACTTTGTGCCACAGTTACTTACCGGGAGGGTCTATCCATCAGAAGGGCTGGTCTGGGGGGGCGAGGTGGCTTCTCTAGTTTGTGATCCCGCTCTCCCTCAGGACACTCCACCGTCATACTCAGCCCTCCGGATGCACTGCTGCTGGTGGAGGTATTCCGGCGATGGGTCAAGTCAGACATACTAGAAGAACGCGAGTGCTCCGTGCTGTAACCTGCAAACACAGCGCGATTACAAACCAGATCTTCTCCCTGTCCTGGCAGCATATTTAACATGCACGGCAGCTTCAGACCAGCATTTCTGCTCCCGTACACAGAGGTTTAGACACACTCTCATCTGCAGAGACTGGACAGGAGACTCTGATGCTACAGAGTAGTGTGAGACAGATGGCCGCAAATCATTCTCACAAGAGCTCATTGCAGGAAAGAAAAAGGGATGGGGCAGTGCTGGCAGAGCCGTGCGGATCAATAGTTACCGGAGATCTTGGACTGCTGGCTGGCGTAGCTGGAGTTCCGTGAGTGCCCCGAGTGGAAGACTTCCTCTGGGCTGGACAGGTTCTGATCCGGTTCTTCTGGGACACCTGCCAAAGAACAACAGGACACTCCACTTACACTGTAACCAAGCCAGCACATTGCCCGCTGATCACCTTGGGCTGCAGGCTGATCTTGGGATGCTAGAGCAAGGGAAGGGCAAGTCTGTTGGCAGAGCACTGCTGCACAGGATAGCGCAGAGCTTAGAAGCAGCTGGGGAGTAGAGAAGACAACAATGAGCTTCTCTGTCAAGCTTATGACTAATTCTAGCATCCAGCACCTGAATTTACAAGCAGCTCTGGGGCCTTGAAGGATCTAGAAGGACAGGTAATATCTGAAGCTATCCATAGTTAAAAGCATGAAGCTAACACCAAGAAAGCATCAAGTGGCCACCGGCAGTAAAGTATCAAAGCCTCCATTTGGGTGCTTCTCCTGTTACTACCTTTCCCCTTCTACTACTTGTGAGGGAGTCCATGCCATTTAAATCACATCTGAATTTGGTACAAAACCCTCAGCGTAACCTCTGCTCCTCTGCTATTGCCCCTGCTTGTCTCTCTTGCTGCAAAGCTTACCCACAAGTGTGCAAATGTAACTCATTAGCCAGCTTTTTAAGAAGAGCGCTTGCACACTGTGCTAAGTCACCGAGGTGATGAGACTGGAGTGCTACGTTGGTGCCGAGGATCTGCCTGCACATTTGGAGTGTGCTGGGAAGAAAAAAAAGGCTATGGGAAAATGCAATGCTCTTGAAAACGAGCTAATAGGAAGCCAAAGAACTCCGAATCAGCAGCTGGAACAAGGCCATCAGACCTCAAACCAACCTCTAAAACCTTCAGAGGAACTTTTCTAGAAGATAAGTCTGAGCAACAGAATAGCTGAGTGAAAAACAGTGTTAAGTGTCATTGAACACAATGGAAAGCAGGGATGAGTGCAACACATGAATTATTAAATCCCCAGTAAAAAGAACAAATTGCTTTATCTCCACTAACAGAAACATGGCAGAGATTCATGCTTCCTCTCCTCATTTGCACTTAATAGATGGCTTTGTTTTTTTTCAATTTTCTTAATAAGCAGAGGGGTGAGGATGGGTGCGGGAAAACATGAAAAATTAAAGAATTTCTGTGCTTGAAACCACTGGGAAAAACAAAAGAGTGTCCAGGCACAGCCAAGCGTTGCACAGCTTCAGAACAGGCATTCATACCCGAGCTGAGAATGGCAGGTCTTGGCTTGGTCTGACGCAGAGAGCCAATGGTGGCCGAGCTGCTGCTGCTGCTGCTTGTGGTTCCCTCGCCCTTGCAGGTCAGCTGCAGGGTCGAGTCCTGTCCCGGTATGGTGATGGATTTGGCGGTGGAAGGAGGCCTGCGATCGGAAGGGAAAAGGTTATGAACTGCCAGGCCAGGAACACCCCACCGCACCAGCAATTCCCACTCTGCTCTATCAAGAGGGTCCCCCGCCTGCACCCAGCCTTCGCGGGGAGGAGGGGGACTGGCAGCTCTCTGCAACTAGTGACAAGCATGACGTTGAATTTTGCTTTCCTACACGCAAGACTCATGTCTTCCCTACCTTGTGCTCCATCTGGACTGCATCACAAGGAAAAGCAAGTTGCTAAGGTAAATTAAGGCAAAAAGGGACTATTCAATCATTTCCACAGATCAACAGGCTCAGAGCCTGCACTATCCTCCAGAAAACCCTCCAGAGCTGCCCTTTTGCCCCAACACGTGGCCAGTTTGCCTCACAAACAGGAGCTGGTTTGCTGTTGTCCAGCTCTGAATTCCAGCACCCTTTCATTGCACCTTTCTGGCTCGGGTCAAAAAGAAACCTTTCATTCCAGCAACATCCTCCTGCTACGAGAGCACTTTTACAATCGTCAAATAACATTTCTGTTTTTTAACTGATGACTAAACTCCTTTTCAGTGAGATTAAAGTATTTTTCCAGCTGTCAAAATTATTTTTCTGGTTATTCTGCACGCTCGCAACATCCCTTTGTAAATGCTGACTGCAGGGCAGAGCGGCGAGTGCCTGCAGCCCCCTCCCTTCCTCCAGAAGTGTTTTTGGGTGGAAGCCACGGCATGTGCAGCGTGGCAAAGCAAATATTCCTGTTGGAGCCCTAACCTCCCTGTAGCCCAAAGTCTGAACTGGAACTAATGGATCATATTATGCTTTTTAAGTGAGGAGTGAGAAATAAAAACTTTTATTTGTCTCACTTGGAGCTCTGAGGGAAGATGCTATATGAGAAGACCTTTGCAGTATTTTGGGAAAAAAAATAAACTACTGAGAATATTTTATGTGGGCAGCTGAACAGCCATAAAGGTTCCAGGAAACCCACAGCATGCCTTCCCCGAGAAAAAAAAAAATCCTCTGTAATCACGTTATCAGTGATTTACATGAACCCGGGTGCTCCGGGGACTTTGCTTCCCAGGTTAATAAGGCCTTTACAGCCTTAATCAAGCAAACTGCTCCTGCAGCAGCTGTCGGAGCAGCCCGTGGGTCTGTCAGCTCCGGCAAACAGCCCGCTCTGCCCTCCCGCACGGCACCCGGGAGGAGAAGGTTCATCTGAGAACGCTGCAGAAAGTCAGTGCTCGGAAGTGATTTCCCAGCACACTTGAATCCCTGCCTAATCCCCTAATGAGTGCCATTTCTCAAAAGCTCCACTGATCAAGGACTGTTCTACATGCAAAGCTTCCATTTTTAGACATTTGTACATCGTCAACTTATAAGGAAAAAATGGGAATGACTGCAAAAATCCTTTAAGAAAATTAGGAGGTCTGACTTTCAGACTGACCCTACTTACATTAAATGGATATATATATACCCAATTCTGTATAGTTTTCAGGCACTCTAACAGTGGAATTTGCTTCCACAGTGAAGGAGCAACAGGTATTTTTGTCATACATAGTATTGCCAGACACCCTAGTACCCTTGATTTAAAACATCTGTTACTCTTACAAAGTTACGGTTTAATACATCCCAAACTTCTTTATTACGCTTCCTTCTGAAGCGGAAATTTTTCAGAATCAGATGACACTGTGTTTAGCGTTTGAAAGTCTCAGAAAATGCTGCAGCACTGTGAAATGCCATTGACAAAATAAACCGACCAAAATTATGCAGCATTTTATAACAAGAATGCAGGCTAATTTATACACTTCGAGCTAGCTCCTAATGCAAGACCTTTTACCCCGAATACCACTGCCACAAGACATGGCCTCAAGGTAAAGCTTGCTTCCCTCATGAAGGTACATGCTGTTGGTGTATTTGCTAGCTGATTCCCCAACAATTCTTTAAGCAACAAAACTGCTTCAGAGCTTAACTGTATTTATTCTTTCTTATCATATTACATGAAAAAAAAAAGGACAATTGCAATTTCCCTGCTAATTAATATAAATTCTGAACCTGGGTCTCTGCAGAAGAAAAAAAAGAGAACTGAAATGTTTCAGCCTTGCGGTATTTTTGTTGCTGGTTCAATTAAAGATCTTTATCTTGTGTGATATGTGCTGAAGTGCGCTCATTTCCAAGAGTGTTTTCTTCACTGACCTTTCCTTTCTTGGAAGTCAATGAAACCAACCCCAGAGCTGTGAGAAATTCTATCCTTCATGCCAAACACAAATTTTGTTATCAGCATCCCTTAGTTTCCAAAATCTAACTGACACTAGCAGAGAAAATACTGGCATAACTAATAACCAAGCTGGGAAAAGCAGAGCAAAGAAAAACCAACCAAGAGCACAGGCTGGCTTAGCTATTCGGGATGATTCAACAATCCAGGCCACCAGTTTCAAGCTTTCTCCTGTACTGCCCATTATCAAGAGCATCTTTTCCCTCTCCCCATAAATTTTAGCCTCCAGCAGAGAACTGCAAAAGCCCAGAACAGGGCAAGCACCCAGAAACTCACGTTTTGAAGCAGGGGTCCCCCGAGAGCAGGGACATTCCGATCGTGACCTGGAGAGGGGACATAAGGCACACCATTAGCCATGCTGCAGTGAGCTCCTCAGTTCACAACAGCCAAGATGTCAAGGGCTAAGTGTAAAGATTAGCAAGACCTAGTTCCTTTCCAAAGGAAATCAGCTTCAGGGATTTACCAAGATATTTTCCTCCCTGCCCCACATCCCTGACATCAGTAACTCCAGGTTGCAGTGGCCTAGCAGGACACCAGCCTGGCCACAATGCACTTAGAACTTTCGCTGCCCCCCCCCCCCCGTTCACACTTTCTCTGATGACAAAGCATGTTATCAAGAGTCATCGCTTGGCCAAATGGATGCCAAGATATCAAAGGGCAACTTTGATAACGAGAAACTTCCCAAGTCAGACTAGCAGCATTCCTGTCTCTGTACCCAACAGGTCCTTCTCTCAGGCCCAGCACTGCACTCTGGCTGTGATCTTCCCCAGTTCAATAGTAGGATTTCCATTGTAGTAGCACCAGCTACTGTACCTTTAGGATGGAGTTGTCCTGTCGGGTGTTTTTAGTATCATATCCTTCCAGCAAGCAGCAGCGGACAGTGGATCCAGAGCCTGCAAATTCTGCCAGATTTAGATCGGCAAAGCCCAGCTGTAGCCAAGAAAACAATGGAGGGGAAGAGGAGAGAACAAAAATTACTCAGTAAAGGGATACGCAGTGTCACCCTGACCAAAGGAAGAGAGCGCATCTGTGACAAGGGCAGAAACAGGAGCTGCTACACACAGAGCTGTGGCTGTGAAAACCTCCTACTCCCAAGGATGGGAAGGGTCACATTCCCAGCCCCAAGGCAGGTAGGCACTCAGAGGTCTTCAGGAAGCCAGCCCTGCGTAGAGGAAGGACGTACAGCAGTGGTGCTGGCCAGGACAGTGTTAACCAGCCCGCAGCCGTTGCATAACCAAGGACATGGAAGGCACTAGGTCAACGATGTGGAAAAAACAGAATCACACATACACAAACATAAGGCACTCTTTGTATCGGGCCATCCCAGAATGCAGTGGAGCATGTGAACCACGACATGAAAGGATATTGTTACAGAGGGAAGCGACACCGTCCTGAAAAACAAAACTAAGACCTTCAGCACAGCAAGCTGGAAGGCCAGAGCCATGCAGCAGTGCATGCGCCTCAGCCCCACAGATGCAGCTGCTGGGCTGGGGAACTCCTGGAGCAAAGTTTCCTCAACAGCACTGAGATTTAACTAGCAAGTGGTACGTTTCACAGGCAGAAGGAAAGAGAAATCTTTGGAGAGATTTAGTTGTGAGCTCTCTAAACCTTCTCTAACAAAGGGAAAGTAAATAGGGAAGGTAACGGGCAAATTCAAAGAGTGTACATATGCCTCTAAAGACAAACACAATGAAGAGTACTTCTGTTTTTCTGCTCTAATTCCTGGGCTTGCTTTATACAGTGTTTCAAATAAAAAGTTACAGCTTCTTTTATGCAGAGCTTTAACAATTACAATCAATAGCAATAACAATCAGTCATCTCTCATCTAATCTGATCAGGAAGAGGTGCTGTACCCCGTATTTGGCCAAACTGTCCAAGCATAAAAAGTTTGCGTCACTTCAACGTACAGATCAGCTTCCACAAGGACATGGAGAGAAGGTGGAGAAGCAGCAGCTCAGACCTCGCTGTCATTCTGTGCATTGCAGTACATTTCTCCTGCCCTGGTGTTGACAGTCGGATGATACAGCTGAACTGGGAACCTCCAACAGAAGCATCACCCTGAGGAAATGTGGTGCTCTGTCAGCTGTGGAAGCTGACAGGGAGTTACAGCACTGGCTGTGGTCTGTGCTGTGTGAACCCTGGCTCCCACTGCTCCAAATCAAAAGTCTAAACCACAGTCTGCACAAGATCTATGATTCAGGGGCAGTCAGCAGCAAGATTAGCATAGCTGCTTCCTCCATCCCATTCTCAAAGAGGAACAAGACCTGATGGCAAAGGAAAAAAAAAAAAAAAAGTGGGATAAAGCAGGAACCTTTATTTGTCAAAAAAAAAGGAAGGAAAAAAAATAACCTTTCTCCCTTCTTAAGAATTCCCATAACTCAAGTGTTTCTCCAGCCCTTGCTGTAGGTGTTCCTCTGTCTCTTCTAGCCAAGGGCTATGCTGCTTGCTGAATATTCATCGATAAGGAAAAAAAGAGTGAATTTTTATCTCTGAGATAAACAGGACAGGAGAAAGCCACAAAGTGAGCTACAATCCATCACTGACAAAACTGGAAGACAGAAGAGATGCGGCATGACCACACCAGCAGAACACCATGGCAAAGGAGTGCCCCAGACCCGGCTGCGTCTTCCTCCACCACAGCACTAACTTCTCCGAGAAGACTGACACTGGAGGACAGAGTGTGGGAGAACCCTCCAGTGACCCACACGCCGTGCCGAGGTCAGAAGCTCTTCTCCGGAAGCAGACTCCCAGTATATAGAGGAAGGATCCCTTAACAAAAGGATGTTTTCAGATGTAACCTTTCAAAATAGTTTCCTCAGTTTTCCAGCCAGCTGATGGTGTTTCTTCCAGCTTGGGGAAAGAGTTTCCTCTTTATCAGTCCTTCCTGTTGGCTTCCGCTCTATAACCCCTGACACTGAAGTGACATGAACGTCAAACCAAAAGGTGTGCGAGTTGAGCACAAACAGCTCCATTGCTCTCAGTCCCTGCTGAAGGGGAACCAGGTAAAGAAGGTATTCCCAAGGTTCATTTTCCTCCACATCTGCTGCCACTATTGGAGGATTTTTCAGCTGAATGAATACAGTTTAAAAAGGTGAGGACTCATGGTTAAGAATGGGAAAATAGTTGCATGAACATACACCACAGACTTTTGCTAGAAACGTTAGGAATCCCCAGTAAGTCAGTGTTGCCATGTGGACCCTTCTGGAACAAGCCTGGCCCAGAGGGCAGGACTGCAAGGCTTAACCGCCCTGTCTGGGGTGACATCCCTCGTCTCTGAGCTGCCGAAATGCTCAGGTCACCTCCTGTTGAATGCTAGGAGAATGCGTCCGTCTTCTTCACAGGAAACCAAGCAAGATACCAACCCATGAGATGACAAGTACTTGAGCTTTGGTCTCCAATTCTGGGCTGGAGCAACTAGATCTCCTCCAAAATGCCACTAAGCACAAAAAGGCAAGTAGGTTAGAACAAGTAAGAGCCCACGTTAACTCCACCATGGAGACATGCCTCCAGGCTTCCTTTAATTCCACATTTCTAAATACTGTGGGCAGCTTGAGGATGGACACTGTGGGAGGAGCAGGCTGATGAATTTACTTTGTCTCAGAGGTATGTCTCCTCCACCAGAGAGGCAGCTCTGCAGAATGGAGGAATAACCTCCTCCCACAGTATGAAGTCAGTGAAAGAGAAACTGATGACCCTAGAGACCATGTCCTAATTAGCAAGAAAAAAGCAACGGTGTGGGCAGCAAGTTGCACTCTATCACAGAGCACACAGGAGCGAGTGCAGCTCACCCTTCAAAGCCAGCTGCCTCCATGGTCTCAGGAAGGATATCGATTAGTAGAAATTCTTACAAGGTCATGCATGACCTGAACATCTGTGTATTAGAAACTAGCAGCAGTGAGTCATTTTCAAACAAATGGGGTTTTGGGCTCTGCGCAAGCTCAACTTCTAAGCCAACATTGTCTTGATCCAGCACAGAGAGGAGAAGGGGGTGGCCCATTGTCTCTCCCACAGCACAAGCAAGAAAACAGGGAGGGGAACAAACCAAAACTAACATCCCTGCTGATCGGTTTGTTTTTTGCCTCAGTGTCTCTTGTGCTTTGGAAGGCAGTGATTTCTGCTGGGGGTCTCTGCCCACACCCGTGAGGCAGCGAGGTACCTACCCCAGCCACAGCTGGCTGCTGTGTTCTGAAGAACAGAACTGGAGTCTGTGTTTCTTTATTAGCAAGACGCTGCCAGAAGCCAGAGAGTTCACATCTGACTCAGAACTTCCCCAAAGTTTGAGGACATGCAGATCATCTTCCCAACCCCCTTCTAAAATCCACATCCAGTGCTATCTGGATCCCATCCCAGCAAGTCTATTTTTTCGGGAAATCACTTAACTCAGGCTTAAACTAAAAACTAATGACTGTCTCTCCAGATTGCTTCATGCAGCAGCCACTGGTTTTCAGTGGGTCTAGAGCACTAACAGAAGACAAGACCATCATCCCTCTGCCACATTTGCCCTTTCTGTGCTCTTACCTTTGAGTAGGTTTTTCCGCCCTTCAGCTCCTATAACGGGAGACAAAACAAACAGGAAAAGCAACTATTATATGTGCCGGGGAAACAGGGGGAAAGTCATTACTCAATCCTGGAATTTGCTCTCAGGATTTCACAAACCTCTGTGTCTCAATGGTTACCACCACCCTGGTTGCTCCCACCCTCCCTCAAGCACCATTGCTGGAGAGAAGCTCCACTTGAGTCACATCCCAGCCCAAACAATCCTTTCTTCCCACCACCGTCTGTGCAATTTTCCTTGCTGCTGAAAAAGCAGCTACAACCACCACCAGTACACTGGTAGTACTACCTGCCAGAAGCAGCAGCTAGGTGCTCACCTTACGGACAGATACTCGGCAGATGCAGGGGTCCAGGAGTCCTGTGGCTGGGTTGGCACTCATTTTACACACAAAGGTGAATTTCTTTTTCCAGCGAACACAGTTTTCCTGAACTTCCTCTCTGTGAGAATGCAAGAAAAAAAAATAAAATACAGTCTTCAAGTAGAGGTACTGACTATTAAGTATCTTTCTTTAATGACTAGCAAACTGGACTGCAAAGATCCTGTACAACACAGCTTGGTCCACACCACCCAAAACTGCACCACACAAAGGTGTTATGTTAGCATCAAGCTTTTCACTAGTGAATACAGATAAAATCCACCTAGGTTACTGGGAAGACTAATCAACTCGGAGTTTGCCCCCCAAAACTCTCACAAGCTCTCTGACATTTCCAGCTTCGCCAGTTTAGCTCATTCATTGTCCAGCCTGGACAGAGCCAACCTCCACAACCAAACTGGGCTGAAGGGTAACAAGCTTATCTTCCTGCGATGTGCCTGTTTTGCACGACCTCTGCACAGCAAATGTGCCACGTGTCCTGGATGCCTTGTCCTTCCCAGGCAGCCATCCCACTTCTTATGCTGGGACCAAGCCAGTGAGGACGGCCAGCTCAAAGGACAAAAATGCATGTGGAAGTGCTCCCGGGTGCACGCAGACAGGACAATGCCAAGCAAACACTGTGCTTCAAATCATGTAGGGGTTTCAGACCGTCAAGCAGTCTCAGCCAGGGAGGAGGCAGTTTTCCTTGCACAGCTTCTGACCAGCCTACCTACATCTCCAGGGCAAGCAAGAAGCCCACAGGAGGAGGAGAAGCAGCAGGAATCACTTCAGATATAGCTTTGGCTTCTGCAGAGCCCTCAGGGGAAGCTGGATTTCACCCTTCAAAGGAGACAGGTTCAAAGGAGCCCGGAAACAAGGTGTGGGGGCCCTTCCACGGGGCTCTGGTTCCCCACTGAGCCTCTGCGGGACCTGATCCGTTTATGGCTCAAAGCCTGGCCCAAAGCCAATTAAGTTCTGACAGTAATGAGGAAGGGAAGGCACTTTTGACAGCTATGAGCTAGCGAGTCTGCCTCTTGCTCTTATCTCTCCTCCTAGCACAGGACAAAGGGGCAAGGGCACCTGATAAAGTGTTTGCTTTAGCAGGGAAAGGGAGGCTTCCCACCATCTGACCCAGGCACAGTGTGAGCCAAAGAGATCGGTGGCAAAGGGGAGAACAACCAGGCTTGGCATTGCCTCAATCCTCCTTCTGGGAAGGAAGGGGCAGAAGCTGGTGCACAGCCCAACAAGCCCCTCTTCAGCCTTGAGGTGAGCCCAACAGACAGATACCAGGGAGCAGATCCTGACCCAGGTCCTTGCAGTCCTCTGAGCTACTCTGTGGGACCTGAGTGTGCTGGCCAAGGCAAAGACAGAACAGAAAAGGGTAGCTGACAAGTAACTGAAACCTGTAATCCTCTGTAATGCAGATAAGGGCTGATCATCTGTTTAAATCATGGGAAAACAGAAGGCAGCGATTCCTTCAAGGCAGTGAACTTAAACTCCTTCCAGACAGAGCTCAGGCTAGCTATTGAAGTCATTGAAAAGCGAGACATCTAAGTGCCGAAAGTACCTTTGAATCTGGGATTAATTCAACATGAGATCTGGTTTTCATTGCTCCACTCAACTTACTCCAGCTCCTTCTGACAGGAAAGAAACACTTCCAGAGGGATTAAAAAGGCTTTGCCTATAATAAAATATTCACCGAGCCAGACAAATTAGGCAAGGTAAATTTCAGCCTTCAACCTGACTTAATAGTAGGTATCATGAACGACCTAAAGGAAGGAAAACTCTGATACAGACAAAAAAAGGAATTCAACAGAAAAGAAAAATGCCTGTGAACACATGTGCTTCAGAAATGCAAGGAAGCTATCTGGGATGCAGAAAACACCAAACACTTCAGCAGCATTAGTATTTAAAAATGAACCGCTATTTTTTAGAGAGCAAGGCTGATGTTTGTTCTACTAATGACACCAGAGCTTCCAGCTGAATCCTGGAAGGCATCTACAAGCCAACAATCTTCAGATGAGACAGGTACAACAGCCCGTCGCTGCAATCCTCATTCACAAATGCGGCTCAGAGCTCTAACTCCTGTCACAAGCTAATATTCAAGTGATTAAGCTCCAGCTCCCCAACGCCCATCGCATGCGCGCGGCTTTCTACAGCTGCTCCGTCAGTAGGATCGGCAAGAACTGCTCTAGCATGTGAGTTTTCTTACTCATGAGTTTTGCTTGTGTTACAATGCAGCTATGATTAATCATCTGCTGGATGCTGCTAAGTCCAACGAAGGCAAATTACTTCAAACCATGGCAAAAAGCACTGATTAGTAATAGAGCTCCTTCAGAGCTAATTTGCTGTTAGCATAAGCTCTGCTAACAGACATTCTGCTTCCTATTAAAGATGTATGTTGGCTTCCCAAAACTGCTGCAGATACCACACGGCGTAAGGGATTAGGAGAAGGATTTGGGGGGTTATGTTACCCACAGCACTGCAAACACGAACCCGAGCTGCAGGTGCACGCATAGCTTAGGGCTTTTTATGTCTTCGGAACGGTCTGCACAGGGCAGAAAGGAGTTCACAAGATAAAATTCGGAGCAGCTTTCCAGTCCCAAGTTTCACAATCATTCAACAATTACTTTCAATTTCTTCTACTTTAAACGGTGGCTTTTAGGGGTGGGGGCTGGGTCTGTATCGTTAAACAAGCAAGCAACAGCACCATTGTTTCAAGCCAAACTCTAAAAAATTAGTTCCACATTTCCAGAAGACGGCATGTGGGAAAGCGATGGGCTTTGCCTATCCGCCTCCCACCAAGCTATCGTTAGGCTGGTAATTAGAGAACACTAAAATAGGGAAAAACGTGGACTCAGATGAGGAGCAGTTTTGTATTTAGCCCTAGAATATTCTCTGATGTACAATTAGGAACCATCACACAGAAACCAAAAACACACAAGAAATGTGGTGAGGGCTGCACTGAGAGAGGCGTTTCCTTCCACCCTAATCACAAGACACCTAAAAGCAAAGCAGAAACTAACAGCTTAAAAACAGAAGTGTCTAATTTTAAGTTTTACTCTGCATTTGGGAGAGCCAGAAATAGATCAGACCAATGCCTGGTACCAGGTGCCAATTCAATGGGTCTTCAGAAGTTTTATTTTAAAAAAGCCATCTGTATCATTTTGCAGAAGACTCCCAGAAGATTGAATCCCTGCCAAGCTAAGCTTTGCCCTCTTCTGACTTGAGACTTATTCAAAGCTGTGTAATTACTCTTCTAGACAGAAATATACCTCCTCAGAATAAACCGATGCAACCCTGTGACAGCTTTTGTGAAAAGCAGAGTTCCAGGAAGAGCTTGGGGTCTTCCAAGCCTGGAGCTGCTCATCTACCTCCAGATCCTTCACCAGCCAGAAGGGACCGTTTCCAGCATCCCCCTGCCACCATCCTACCCCTCTAGTGAAGATGTACCAGAAAAAAGATCAGTTAGGAGAGGTTTCACCATAGTGTGGTACGAATCCAAGTAACGGGAACGATGCACAGCAGCAACCTGCTGGTTTACCCACTTTTACAGAAGCAGTCCTGTGCTCAGTGAAGCCACCAAGGCCCCTTGGGGTTTGGATCTCGCACACAGCCTTACTGCAGCTCGGAGGAACACGCAACAAACAGATTTTTAGAGGAGAGATGTTTACCAACTGTGATTTTAGAGCCACGGACAGAGTAGCACTGTTACAGAAAGCCACAAAGCTCACTACGAATGCAAGTTAGCTACAGCAAACACTTCTAGAAAAGGTCGCATATATGACCCATGCTATCTTGGGCTCCTGCGGGCCTCTGTCCCACATGAAAACCTAGCTAATGAAACACCAGAACAGAGATTAAAACTTCTATTTACAGACTCAAAGCTGAGTTGCACCCAACTGGGTATAATGCTTCAAGCACACAACCCGCTGAAACAGTTTTGCCCTGGTGAAACACAGAAAAGCAGATGTTCCACTCTTACTTTATGGCAGTAGTCACATTAAGACACTTAAAAAGTACAAAACATCATCGAAAGGCCACAGGCTTACTGGGAGGGCAACAACAACGAAAAATAGCTTTCGAATGCCAAACATTTCAGGGGAGCAACGTGTCTCAGTCTGATGTTTCATGTGCAAGAGCAGATGTGGAAAACCTCAGGTTAAATGAGACGGTGCATAGATAAGCACAGAGAGCTTCATATTCAGATTTCCTCCTCTCCATCTACGCAAAGGGGGAGGACAAGCTTTATTATTTCTGACGCTCACGCTCTCCCCTCTCGGAGATGTGGATCTGTGTCAGACCCTTCAAGCAGAACTAATCCTCTGGCCTGCTTGTAGCAGACTCTACATCCTCCTCGCTGGTTCACCACTGCACACAGGAGCGCAATCACTGAAGCGGCATCTTGATCTGATAAGACACAAGAAAGATAACACCATTTAAAGAGGGCAAGGAGCCAAGTCCCAGCTCAGAGTGAGTTAAGTGCGACAGATGGAAAACCAGCCCTCGAAGGGGCCCTGACACACTCCAGCAGTGGGACTTTTGGGGAGGAAGGTAACACAACCTCAGCAAGGCAGGTACAATCCCCCCAATCACAGAGGGAGGAAAAGAAAAGACAACAACAAAATAAATCAAGTTATTTCTGTAAATTGCATCTGAAGGGCATCTTCTCCAGCATTTACTTACACAGCTCTGTTTTCAGCTGCAGAGACCCCCCATTACGCCAGCCTCATCTACTCCCCAGCACTTCCGAAAGCTGAATTAGAGCAGGATCACTGACACTCCCTTAGCTTGGCAAAGTCTGGAACAATCCTGCCTTATACTCCAGAGAAGACAGTATTTTAACCAGGTCACCTAGTGCAAAGCTGCAGGAGAGACCTTTGCTAAGGGTAAGGAAAAGTCCCCAAAGAACCTCTTTCAAAACTGACTTGCTAAGATGCCCAGGCCAGTAACCAGCATTCACACCACTGTGCTCTCAGCACGCCAAAATTTAATGCATCCTACAGCACAGCAGGTCCTGCTACAAACAGAGAGCCTAACCACTGCCCATAGAGGATACAGAATACAAAGGTGGCTGAACATATATACATATATATGTAATAGAAAGTAAGACTTCATTTAGCCATTAGCTGGTTGAGATATGTAATCCAGAGCCTGTAGGTATCCTGAAATAACGGGCTTAGGACAGCGCATGTATTATTAAAGAAAACGGCAGCTCTGAGGCTTTGCCATCCAGCTGCCCGGCAAGGAGAAGGAGAGAAATCAACGGCGAACAGGATGCACCTCCAGCAGACGGCACATCAAACAGCAGCATGTGAACGTATCACACCAGTAAAGGCCCGGGGCTGCCATCCTCCTGATCTTGCAGTCAAGCTCATGCAGGCCAAACGCAGGTAGGAAGCAGAAGCAAACATGACGCAGCAACAGGTGTTGGGAAGCTCATGGGAACATATTCCCAGCACTGAACACCATACAGGATCACAAAACCCAGCTGGATACACAGCACATGGAAATCCAAGACAGTTTAACTTGGATGCATACGAGTGCTTTATAGCAAGTTATTTATGCAGAGGGGTTTTGCCTTCCCTGAGCAGAACAGAAAGGGCTGCAAGTAGCTCACAACAATAAAGTTACTCTCTTTCGACTGGGCTTACATCACCGACCAGAACAACTGCCAACCCAAAGGGCTGGACATCTCCCCCACTGCAAACAACCCCGTATTCTCCAGCTGACAAGTGCTGGTTGTTGTGTAGTAGACATTAGCACTTCTGATGGAAAAATGGCTTGGAGACAGATGATGCAGAAGAACTAAGCAAGCCTTTGTCATTCCAAACAAGCCCTATTTGGATGTTTCACTGCAAGTGTTTTAAACAAGGGTTCAGCAGTAAGGTCATCACATCTACCACCTCTGTGCAAAATTCACTTCTGAATCCCCAGCAAATTCATTCCAAGGACCCATGGTGGAGGACACCTACCCACATCCCCTTCTGGGCGCCAGCTTACACCTCAGTTCCTCATTCACACCAGAGGGGAGATGTGTATGAGCTCTCTAAATGCCAAATTTGAACACTAGTGCTTTTAGAATGAAGTATTCACATGACCCAGCACTTTTTGGGGGGGAACAAGGGAAGCTCCAACATTTCTGGAGGGCTTCACCATGCTTGCTCAGTTCTGCCTCATACCAGGACATCCATCCATCCATCCACTCCTGCTGTTCACTGGCACTCAGGGAGGTGTGGGAAGAGTGTACAGGGAAGGAGGAGTAGGGGAAGGTCAGCTCAGGAAACTAGATTCCATTTATGCAGTTAGGAGCACAGCCTGCAGAATCCCTATTTGACTGGAGAAGAGACAAATAAAGGAAAGAGGATTAACAGCAACTGTACAGGAAAGACAAAAGCTGATGGAACAAACTTCATCCTTAGCTGAGAAACCAAGGTAAGGAACAGTCAAGACCATATCACTGGGGGACAGGGAACAACAGCGACAGCACCAAGTATGTGAAAGGCAGTAGAGGAAAGAACTGGAGAAAAAACAACGAAGCGAGCATGAAATCAAAACAGGATACAAAGAATGACTTAGAAATCCTCCTTAGGAATAAGCTGGTATTGAGCAGGCAAGTGATTGACTTTTTATATCTTTAACCTTATTTCCAGAAGAAGCCTATTTCAGTAGAAGCACAGCTTTTGAACTGTGTATTACAGTTCCCTTCAAGGCAGCGATCAATCTTGATAAAGGTTCACCAGTACAAGCCAGACAGTGATAATACCTCCTGGAGAATGGGGGTGGCAGTCAATCACCAGTAGGAAACCCTCCCGCATCAGCATTCCTGGTTGTGTATTAACAGCTTCTCTGAAGGGCAGTAATTCAGTTATGTCTGGACTCCAGTCACATGCATCCAGAAACGTGTCTTTTATAAGTGACAGACACGAAATCCTGCACCTCATGCAGAACATCCCACAGGCGAAAGCTTTCCAGCACAGCCCATCTCACATATTCCAGATTGCTGCACTGGGTAGCCACGCTCTCCAGTACAAACAGTGCTTCTAAAACCTAGCATTGGGGGTGATTTTAGAAAAAAAAATCTTCCTCCTAACATGAACTGTTAAAAATATGAGAAGCAATGGAAGTTATTAAAAAATAGCATGCAGCTGGTGATCCAGTGCTACAGCAGAAGTTGCATAATGAAATCAAAATTGTGCCAAGTGGAGAAAGAAAGTCACAGAGTAATGACCCTTTAAAACTTAAGCTATAGAACAAGTCAGATGAGTTTTGGAAGGGTAAGTAAGGGTGGAGCAGGGAGAAGGCAAGGGGAAATAACTCTAATAGACTGAGCCACAGAGCAGCAATGGACGTGTACATGGTACCTTACAGACAGGACGTGCCCAGCAGAGCCAGTCTGCTCGGAGGTATTTATAATTTACATTCTGTCATCTCGAAGCAGAGAAGAAAAGCCGGGTATCAGGAAAACAAGGACAAGAAGGGACTGTAACAGTAAATGCTGTGATCCATCTACTGTTACACGCTGTGCTGAAGACAGACCAACCCTCAGTAGCACATATCCAAGGACTTCTTGCCACATCTACAGAGCACAAGCTCTTTCTGGTCAGAGGCCAGGGCCGTGTGCCAGGAGCAAACACATCACAAGCAAAGAACAACCAAACTCTTAAGTGTAAAGAAAGGAATAACTGGATAGATGACTCAGTTACTGAAACACAAGTCTGTAATAACACGCGTATTGAACACCGAAAAGACGCATTTGCTTTTTTTGAACTCTGATCATGCACTGAGTCACCACACCAACTCCTACTTCTATTGTTCTGATAGACTACGTTGGAGCTGGATTAGCCAAGAACAAACCACGTGCCAGGCTGCCAAGCCCACCACCCGTGCTTTCCTCTCACAAGCAAATTCACGGGGATTTCAGTTACAGAAGCAGCAGGAACAGGTCTGCACTGCAGATTTTTGCCTGGGTCAGCCATGAGCTACTACACTCGGGTTGCCGTACGTTGGTGCTGCCTTCTCCAGCCCATCTCAGGTGTGTTGCTCCCACAGCTACTCTGTGTTGCAGTAGACTGGGCTACCTTGCTGCTCACACCCAGCACACTCCAAAGAACTTGCCTAACTCTGGGCATGAATACCTTTCAGATCCAATTTTTCACAGCTATGACTACTGAACAATCAAATGTGCTCTGTGTAAAACAGGCATGGCAACAATTAACCAAGAAAGGCTCCTGAACTCTTACCTAAGCCTGCGGCCAAGTCAGCTTAAGTTAGAGGAGATGAGCAAACCAGAGCTGAGAGACCTCCATGTGACTGGGGGATGGAACGCACAGACAGAGGAGGTGTTCAGGATCATTACCATGTCGCACAGTAAAAACCACAAAAGTTAAAAGGGAAAAAAAAAAATCCTGACTCTCCCAGGGTCTGTTTGCCCTTTGGACAAATCACAATTCGAATTTCCCCTGTTGTTCCAACAGACAGAGGAACTAAAGCTTCAGAAGGTCCCAAATGCTTCAGAAAAACTCCGAGGCTTGTTCTGTACAGGTGCTTACAAGATTAAGGTAGATTAACCCATCATGCTTCAGAGTCAGTACGTGTTTCTGTTTCACACTGTAGCTTAGAAGGGCTTTTCACTTCTGGCAGACCTTAGATGTAAAATGAAGATCCACCGATTATCCATTGCTGATATATTTATAAACTTTCTTCATCCCCTAAGCGCTAGCTGTCATTCTGAGAGATCCCAGATTTGCCTCGTGCTGACTAAATTCAAACTCCTAGTGAAGAAAGGCAGCAACATAAACTCCAGCAAGGAGAACTCTGATAATATCCCTGCCACACAGGGGGCAACACATGGCTACAACTCCACATGCAAGCAAGCTGTGTTTGTAAACAAGATCTCTTATAAACAAAAAAGAAAGCTAACTTTCAAAACAAACAAAATAAATCCACACATGTCCCCCAAGATGAGAAAAATCAAGACATGGGTCAGCTCAATACTCCAAGACTTTGCTGGGACAGTAAACCTGGAAAACTAAAACCCTGAAGAACTAGACACAGCCTAGGAACAGCATCCCTAATGTGAGTGGTGTACACAGAGACAAATCTTTTTGCCTCAAAGGCAGATTTATGGCACATGAAGACATACTGATGCCAGAATAGTTGTGACTTTTTTTTGTCAATATTAACCTTGTTTCATCCAGGAGAGTTTGCCAATGTAGCTGTACCAGAGAAGTCTTTATAGTGCTAATTAACCTGCACATGAGGCCAAGTTAATTTCTGGAATAATTTCATTAATACCGTGTGATGTAACATCCCTGCAGTTTGGCTTGAGTACACTGAAGAGCCCTTCAGTAAATAAGCTGCCTCAAGTCAACTCCTGTGCTAAAAGTAGGTTTAGTTACCCAAGAGGTAACACCCTGCCTGCTCAGACGTGTTCCCCCATGAGTCACTTCTACACAGTACACATTTAGTGAAAACCAGTACAATGGTCCAGGAGAAAGCCCTTCAGATGTCAACAGCAGCTCTTTCACTCCACAATGAACACAGGTGCTTTACAATGGTTCCTTTATAAAGGCACCATTCAGCAGTAAGAACCAGGCCACTGGTTTTAAGGACAAGATAAGAACACATTCTCCCTGAACTTCCGTCCCCTCCATCAATACCTATCACTGTCAGGATTTATCAGTAAGAAAAGTCTATACACAGCAGAAGCAGTCTGCAAATTAGAAGAGGCTGATGAGTAAAGGCTGCTGCCCCCTGACTCATCACCATACTGGTGCTGACGGGCTGGGATTTCTTGACCCTGCCTGTCCTAACTCTCCCTTCCCTTCTGCCCTGACACAGGAGTGTGTCAGAGCCTGCGTTATGCTGGAATGCCAGAGCCAGTAAGAGGGGAGAGAAAGAGGTCTGAGACAGAGCAGTTAGAGCTGCTTTTGCTCCTCTGGAGCCACACAGACAGAACAGAGTTCTCCAAGACCGACCAATAGCACATGATGCGGCTTGTCCTCACGAGGGAAAGGTAATTTCATAAATTACATCTTGGTTAAAAGCACAACATGGGAGAACTCTGTATTCTGCGCCAGCAGTCGGTGCCGGTTAAGCCCCTGGGAGATGTCAGTATAGGCTCCCTCTGCTCAGCTGCCAGGAGTGGGTTTGTGAGGATCAGAGTTTTTACCTCTGCTGTGGCTGTCACTACCAGCTGCATTCAGACACACTCCCTTGATTCTCCCCTGCTGAGAGCAAATGACATTGAAGATGTGTGTGCATCACTTCTGGAGGGAAGACAACGGAAAGCATGAAAAGCCCCTGCTATAAACCGACATCAGAAATAGACCTTAATGGGAACAGTGGCCAGAGTACAACCAGCTACTCCCTGGACAGCAGAAAAAGGGTATTCAACAGAGCAGAAAGGCAGCAAACGTAAGAAACAGTTATAGGAAATAACAGAGTGTCCCTTGCGGCAAGGAGCATTGCAGGCTACTGAAGGCATAAGATGAGCAGCACTGCACTGGAAAGGAATTCAACATTTATGCAGATACAATCGCCTGGCGTTAGCGAAGTATGAGATAAAACATAAAAGGACGCTGACAGAAGCCAGGGAAAGAGTCTCCCTACAGAGGGGTTACTACATAATTAATCTGTGACAGAGGCAGCAGACTACCCCTCCACAGTCCTTATTGCTTAGGCTGGAAACACGACACTGCAGTAGCTGGGGCTGAGCTGGTACAGCAAGTCTACATCAAAGTGCGAACACTAAAACTATTGCTCCGTTCCAGGGCAATGGAGCATTAAGAGACCTGGAAAGATTGCTGAATTATAAATATCCCAGATTCCTCCCTCATATTCTGTGACACGCAGGCACAGCCGAGGCGATGATGGGAAGAACAGAACTAGTAAGAGAAACAGAAAAAGCATGATGAAAACACAGCCATGCTGGCAACCCTCTCCCCAGCCTAGATATACATCTGTGAACAAAAATCCACTGAAAAACCTGACACCACACACAACCTCACCTTTGCTGTTTCAAGCATGGATAAAGCCTGAGAGTCTGATAACAGGGCTGGGAAAAAATAAAAAATTCTCTGAGCCCGAGTTCTTCCAGACAAGCCTTTTATTCCCTCACTCTTGGCCATTCACATTTTTGATGAGCAATATTATTGCTTAAGGACTGGAAAAAAAGTGACTGGACATAGAACAAGGCAATCAGAAGCCTTCGGCTGGGTTTACTCTGGCCTCCCCATTTTGTACTCCTCGCACTCACCACTTGCGTTTCAGGAGGAATGAAAACTCCAGCGGCACGCAGGAGCACAGGCAGGCACACGCTGACCACTTTTTCATGTGGCAGCTGGCTGAGGGAGTCTCTGTTGATTATTAACCCAATATCCATTAGTGAAACATCTTGCCACAGTCATTTCATACACAGTTTTATTCTGGAAGCAAAAATGGAGGTATGTGACTACTCCAAACTGAAACCCTGGAGCCACATCCCTTTCATGGGTTTTTTTTCTGTTACAAGTTCCTTGATCTGCTTTCCCATTGCAAAGCCAGACTGGAGCATAATCCCTGGTAATTTCTGAAAGGCACTGAACAAAACCTCAGATTTTGTTTTCTACATTTGGTACACTGAACGGCAAGAGAAGGGACCTGCCTCGCCGAGGCAAACACACAGCTCTAGGAAGCAGCAATCCCAAAACACAGTTTTCTAGCTTTAGTTGTTTATTTCAGAGAGCCCATTTCAGCCGAGTTACCAACCACATACAGGGGTGATGGTCTCTGCAGGTCTCTAAAGCTGCACTGCTGGTTACTGCTGCAGCTTTACAGCCCTTCCAGGACAGTAAATCCATATACTCTCTTCCTTCCTCCCATGTAAGCAACCTCAGTGCTTTCAGGCTCAACAGACAGTGCTCATTTCTTATTTAGAATACAGCACACAGCTGTAAAAGTATTTTTAGCTTCAGTCCCATCTCCTGCTACAACACGGGACCTCCTTCAAGGCCTCCTCTCACCAGTGAAGTATGATAAATTCAGCCAAAGGAAAGGCATAATCCTGCTCTCCTGCCAGCTCAGCTACTTTCTATCCGCCGGGAAAGCATCCGTTATACAGACTGTATATATGCTATTGCTTATCTAGTACATCCTGTCTCTTCCACACTTGCCTCCTTCCAACCCTCTAGTCTCCATGTGCTTCCTCTTAGTTTCTTCCTCATCCCCATAACCCAGTCCCATTTCCTCAGTATTTTCCTCATCTCAGCCTTATCAATTGAGCTACACAGGAGACTCATGAGAAGCATGTGAAAATGACATCCATGAAGATCAGCTATTTCAAATCCTGCAGAACAATTCCCTTTCTTGCTCATCAGATTAAAAATACGCCAAACAAGGCGGCTGTTCATCCAGTGAACACAGGCACAACTGTTTGTCTAGTGGGAAGCGCCTTTCAAACCCAGGCACTAAAATGAGGCATCGAGTCCCGCTGTATGGTACCAGAGAGATCACGATGCCAAGCCCAGAGTTACGACAGTGATGCGTGTCGTGTCTCCCAGCATGTGCACAAAGACGTAATATGAATAAACTGCAAGAAAAAAAGCGCTTCTCATCCTGCAGGATAAACATCTGGTACTAGGATGGGGTAACACCCCCAGCCACCCGAAATAACACCTGAAATAATCACCTTCACAGCACGGAGTACTGGTATGAGGACACAGGCCATTACAGAAGAAACAAGCACGTCCAAGTGTTGGTCCAGGGCTCTCCTAGTCTTCTGATTTATTGTACAATCTACGGAATAATTCCTGACCCATCTCAGGGCAGGCTGCAAGCCCAGCACAGAGCCGGCAGCCCACAGAGGATGCAGAACACATCCTGTTTGAAAAAGGGAGGCCGCAGACAGAGCCACATCCGCCTGTCCTTGCACGGATGAGACCTTACAGAGCCAGCGCAGGTGGATGCTGCGAGAGCTCAACATCCCACTCCGTCAGGCTTGCGAGCATGCAGACAGGCCCTGAAGTGAGGGAGGTTTCTGATCTGAGGGAGACGCTGGGGTTCTTTCCTGAAACACTACCAGATGTAGCTTCCTGCAATAAAATAATAATAAGACATAAATCTGTACCTACCTCATTTATCTAGAGACTGGTACCAGAACAGCTTGCCATTGGCAGCTTATGGCCTATTAAAATACCAACCACCGTGCAGTGAGACCACAGGCTCCCGAGGGCATGCAGGAATTCCTCAGAAATACAGTTACAAAGCTGGAGTCAACACTGACGGGAGCACAAAGAATAAACAGACTGGAAGCCATTTAGGTTTTCCCTGTATTTCAGAAATAAATACATTACTTAAAGGAGGCAGGGGGAGCACCCTCTCCTATCTCCCTTTGCACCCAGCCAGAGCTGATGGTATTGCCACCCTGGAAATCAAGTGGGCCACAGTCTCAAAGTACAACGTTTATTTCCAGTAATTTTTTTGAGCCAAGGGCTGCTTAAGTCACACAGATAAGGCTGCTGCTAAGAGGTAGCTCTCAGAGCAATGCCAGCTCAGAAGCGGCAATAAGGGCGAAGTTTGAACGCCAGCTGCGTCCGAACATATTTACTGATGCTGTACACACAGTGTATCAGATACGGAGCTTTAGATTACAGCTTCTGGTCAACGAAGCAGCCCCTGCCTGAGCAACAGCAGGTGGAACAGGAGTCAGAGCATTAACAGAGACTGTTCTTTACTCAACAGGATACAGCCCTCGTGGCAGGAAAGTTTTAACGTAATTCTGCCTGTATTGCGACAGGCTCCAATGTGGTGACTGATGACAGGAAGAGGCAAGTCCAGCACAAAGCAAATCAACCCATCCCAAAGCCTCTGCCCTCACACCCTGCAGGTGTAGCAGCCAGAGCCCAGAAAAGGTAAAATAAATGCTCTGTAAATTCAAAGCGCAGTTTAAGATGGTTTGTACTGGGGACCTCACAGTGCTGTATCAGTTCTGCACTTTTTCCAACACTCTCAACTTGCCAGAGGTTAAACTTGATTCAATGCTTCTGATCTCACAACTTTCACCTGCATTTTCTCACCTTTGCAGTCTAGTTTCTCTATATTTGTTTCAGAATACAAGCAGTGCAACTAATATTATGTTGAACTAGGTTATATTTTATTGCAAATCACTTCTAGAGGCTGTATTCAAATGCCTCCTCCACTAACACCCCCAGCCTGCTCCTGAGGCTGCAGGCAGGAAAGAAGGACGTTAGCATGTGAAGCTGCTCTGGAGCACTAAAACTGACTCTCTCGATCTGTATGTCAGGAATATATTTATACATAAGGAAGGTCTAAATTTTCAGACATGTTTGCAACAAAAGCACATTTAAAACATGTTATCACACCACATGCTCTCGCAGAGGACAGAGCCAAGCGCAGGTTGTCCTAAAATATGGAACTGGGAGAAGAGTTTAGAGCCACAACCGATTTCCTTCTACTACACCCTGGCAATCCCGCTCAAATCAAGAGCAGAACTCAGCCAGCGATCTTCTCTTTTCACTACAGCTAGTTTTCTTCCCCTCTTGGGGATGCTGACTCTAGAAGAAACTATTTAGTTACCTAATGTTTCATTTAAGACAGACAGTGGTGAAGATTTAGATCTCTGCTGGGCTGAATCAGACCTTTAGTCTCTGATTAACCAAACAGTTAACAGTTTTCCAGTCTGGAAGAGCCAAACATGGTGAACCTAGCTACCTGAAGGATCGTGTAACATCAGGCACAGGGACTATTTACTTGAAGACAGCAGATTAGTTGATATCTAACTCTCACCACTGAGACACAGCTGCATTTCAGAGGTGGGATGACTTGCACCTCCCTTCACAAAGATTTCTGAATCCAGAACATCAGCCAAGTGTCAGCAGGGCAATGCTTCTGCCCCTTTATTTATGTCCTACAGAAATGAAACGGTTCTGTATGCCACTGAGCCATAATGATGCTTTGCATCCTGCCAGCTGAGGAAAACACGTAGCTTTAGGTCTGTACCTACGTAAGGACGACAAAGCCATACGCACACAAAATCTGACCTCAGTCCCCAGGGAGCTATCGGTATGAGGTGCCTCCCCAAATATCAGCATTTCCTTTGACTTTACACACTCACACAAAAGTGCAGGAAGTGGCCTTTCACACTTACTCAATTAAAACCTCCTCAGTTCAGGCTACAGCACTGAAGTACTTCAAGGCCAGACCACCCCACCAGGGTCGGCTCCTCCCAGCCCAAACCTGCCTGCAAACAGCTGCTGGGCTGCAGAACACCAACTGTGTCCCATGGTTTGAACTGGTGCAGGAGTGCCAGGATCAGAAAACCAAGCCGAAATGCTGAACACGCTTGGGAACGCACACTCCCTAAGGAAATGCAGCCTGAGGTGCCTTCAGAAGACAATGAGGCAGGTGGGAAATGCGCTCAACGTTGCTCAACTCATGCAAAACAGTCTTCCCTCTACCAGGGGCTTTCAGAGTACAATCCCTTCCTTCAAATGCAGAAATACCAGAGTGAAACTGTTGGCACACTAACAGAACAACGTAGGATGAAGTGTCAGGAGTCTGTGGATAACACCTGGCTTTCCACTTCCTTCACATCATGTACCAGCAACGCTCGCTGCCAACACGCAGCCAGAAATCAATCGGCATGGAGGTAAAGAGCATCTGTCTGTCACTCAACATTAACTGACACTGTAAACAGAGAAGGGGGGAAATTTAATCAAGTCTTCCTCTTCTACGATACCCAAAGACGTACACGTACAAGCTACAGCAGCCTGTAGCTTTAGGCACTCATTTGGACATCCAGGCTCCTGCCTGCACCAATCCATGGATCCAAAACCTCCTGATGAGCTAACCGTATCATCTCTCGAGGAACAAAGACGCACACCCCCTGCAAAAAGCTTCAAACGAGTACAAAACGCAACAGCCCATCTGCTTCACAAAAATGGTTGCCATGAATACATCCCTACTGCTCTGCGCCTGCTATTTTTAAAGATACTTGGGAGGCAACTGAATTCACTGGTGGTTGTGCTATTTAAGTATCTGGATTAACACTATTCAAGGAATATACCAGTACTTCTCCATGGGGAAATACAGAGCCTGCCTGGCCTACACCTGGCTCAGATGCTTCTTCAGAAGACAAACTTCTGTAACACAACAGAAGGATGATAAACCCACAGACAATAGATGGTTTTCACGTAGAGCACTGTAAACTGAAACGGGTGAGCCTTATCCTCAGAAGCCCCATCAGAGCGTAAGGAGACTTTACAAAGGGAGGGGAAAAGATGAGCAAAAGGAAATTTACAGCTGCAATTTTAGTCACTAAAATACTCACAGTCTAACTCAAGGCCTGGGCACAGCAAGTGCGGAAAAAGGTACCTGCCTGCAAGAAAAAAACAAAACAAAACCACAAAAAAATCCAACAAACCAGAAACCCCAAGAGAGGCAGATCCCCAAAGCCGAATGTGCTGACAGGACCTGGATCTTTTCCAGAGTGCCTTGAATTCCTAAGAGCGTTAAGTCTTACTGCATTTCAGACAGGTCCCCCTCCAGCCAGGCTGCCTGGGCAGAGGATGTGTGAGCAGTTCTCAGCCCAGGAGGGGGGCCCCAGCCTGGGGTGTGCCCCGCCGGACCCACCGCACCGGGCTGCAGCAGGTACCTGCCTCCCATTGCTGCTCCGCTCACAGGCCAACGTAACTCGGTGCCATCTAGCAACTCCTTGGATATATCGCATCCCCACCTCTCGCCACAGATGGGCACAAGCTGCCAAGTCAATTGTAAATAACCTGAAAAATCTGTCTCTGGAGATTCTTATCTTCTCAGACAACACTCTTCTTTCCACATCATGGGTCACTTAAGAAAAAAGAACACTGATTTAGTGTGTCCTGTGAAGGGTTCCTGTACCTACTTCTCCCTCCTGTTTACAGGCTCCAAAGGACGTGGGACACCTTGTTCATACCAATTCTCTGCAAACGCACGGGCAGAAAGAGCTACTGGTCTGCTTGATCATAGTTGCATACCTCCCACTGCCACAGACCACAGAAGCAGCCCAAATCGATTGCAGAGCAAACACCAGACTTTCTTTTCACACAAACAGCTCACATCAGATGACCTGACAGACATTACAACCCCAAATGCAACCGTTTTTGGAAGTGGTCGATTTCAGAGAAACATCCACAGGTCCTAAATAACCTACAGACTAACACAACAGGGACACAGCAGCTCCTTCCCTTGAATCTTTCCCCAGATCCAAAGAGTATCAAAAAGGTCATGGAAATGACTAGAGGAGCGTAGAGCAGAGCCAAGACATGATTTGGGAGCCTCTCTACATGGTCAACTCTTCTCCTTACCGTTCCTGGAAATTCATCCCTCCTGAAGTTTCTCTAACTGTAAGAGGGGGAAATATTTGGAAAAGGTCAAATGACTCAATACCACTGAGACCCGTAACTCTTCCAGCAGGAACAGGTTTCCATGTGCTTTCAGTTAGAGCACAGACAGGTTAGGGGAAAGGCAGCAAACCCAACAGCCTACTTCCCCTTTGCTCGTTTATAAGCAATCAAGGTGGTTGAGAGTAATGGATGTGTTTGGTTTAAATTACAGACGATTTTGCTGCTGGAACACATCTGCAACACACCGCGCTGAGCACACTGCTGAACCCCAGCCAGCTCAGAACACAACCCAATGCAACCCAAACGGCTGGCAGCAGCAGCAAACCCTGGCGACGGCTCCTAGAAGCTGCTTGCAGGTATGAGGAGAGGGAGATAGACATTTCTCAGCACAGGCTTTTCTCGAGACACCCTCCAGTTCAACTCATTATGTCTCCGGGAAGCAGAGGGGTTAATTTCTTCCCAAGTTCACATACTGTTTGAATTCCTTAGATAAGCTGCTTCCACCAAACCCAAGGATCTGGCCTCAGGGGAGAACACTATAAGGAAAAACTCTTTTGATAGATTTTCTTCAAAAGAGAAATTAATTCAAAGTCCATTTTTTGAGGTATTCCACACCCACGCCTTCTACAGACTTCAGATGAGGTTGCACTGTGCCTTTGGAAGAAAAACCAAGCTTTGAGCAATGCCCTACCACTTCTTCTTGCAAGACATAAATGTTTTATGCTTGCCCAATAAAACCTTCTCTCCTGAGATGAGAAAGCTCAGTGTGCAGCATCACAAAGACGAAAACCAGACCAAAACCAAGGTTTAGCTCTGGGATAAAGCAGTTAACAGCTAGCACAAACTAATCCTGTACCTTTAAAACTGAGCAGTCACTCAGGAAAGCAAAAAAACAAGTTTTGAAAGCCACTCAAGGCTTCCTTCACATCTTCAGGCAGAAAGAAAGCAAGTTCGGGCTGTTATGGAATTCACGTTTGCATACTGCTGGCGATAATCTATGTGCATAGTTGGAAACAAAGCAAGTTTTTATTAGCAATTAGCAGCAGGAGTGGGGACAGACCTGCCTGAAGGAGTCAGAGAAATGCCAATACACACGGCAGAACAACCTTATAAGGTGTACTGCAGAATGATCCCAATATGACAAACCACATTAAAAAGAAAATACTGCAGCTATAAACTTGGAGATGCAATGGCATCAGTTCAAGGAGATAAAGTTGTCAGTGTTAAAGACACAGTTTGGCTCCAGGCAGCAGTTTTCCCTTGCACAGCCATTTGCAATGCAAAGCAAGCTACTTCCACTCTTACTGAGAACTGTAATTCGGAAGCAAACGGGGAGAGCAAAGTTGGGAAGGGTTGATTTGCTTAGATACAGTTTTCTACAGAGTTGCATTTCAAGTCAGGCATGAAAGCAATATAGCACCAGGTCTGAAATAGTGTGTGAGAACTTGGGTAAGGAGGGCACCAAAAAAGAAAAAAAAGAGAGAGTATTTCTATCCACAGACCCTAGTCCTTTTCAGGGGAGTGACCTCCCGCTCACTCCCCACGTCTCTGAAAAATTCAATCCAGCTCTGATCAGCCACAACCACCCAGGTTCAGAGTTCTCCAGCTATTTCATTCTCTGGAGCAGGGGAAGAATGTGGCATGCGGGGCCCTACAAAAGAACTATTAACATCCCACCAAGGGGTAGGCAAGTGGTAGCCATATGCTAAACCGCTCAAATGAAGAATAACCAGGGAATGAAGCACAGCCAGGAAGCAAGTCTGAAAGCAGCTTCTTACCTGGTAGACAGGCTAGCAAAGTCTCCTCCATCCAGCAGCCTGATTTTGCAGAACAGAACCCCATTCACAAAGGGGACAGCAGTCAGCTCTTCTAGAGTGAAACTTGTCTGAAATTTGAATTTCTTTTTCTTCATCAGGAAAGCCATGGGCAAATTCAATGTGGAAAGCCCAGGAATTCCAAACAAGATCAGGGAGGAGCAGCTCAAAACACACACAGAGAAGCAGAGGAACAGTACTTGTTTCAGGAGCACAAGCAGGGAGTAAATTCCAGTTCAGTTACAACGACGGCCCAGCTTCAAACACACAATTCTCTTCTCTTTGGTGGTCGGATCTGGCTGTGGGATCATCGCCACGGCAGGCTTCAGGTGAGGAGGAAAAGGTCAGAATAAATCTCTGCAACATCTCCAAAGGAAAAGAGAGGGAAAGAAGTGGTCTCAGCTCCAGACCAGCAGGAGCTGTCCCAGTCAGAGGCCACAGTGCTCCGTCTTCAGCACAACCCCTCCAGAAAGCATCTCTTGTGGAAAGTCATCTTGAGTTTCTGAGGAAGCCTTAAGTCTGCGGGCAGCACATTCAGAGAGCTTCCAGTTTCTATCTCCTCCTCTTGTGCAACTACTTGATACAGGTCTTTGGGTCAGCCTTTGGGAGGGAAATGAGTAAATTAGTCCCAGCCAGTCTTGGGCTCCTCCTCCTCCTCTAAAACCTGTTTGGATGGGTAATATTCAGTCCAGACTCATACCAGTCTTAAGAGGTATGGCCCCAATTAGCCTGGCCCCAACATCCTCTTTCCCCTTTTTGCCTAGAGCAAGCTTCACTGTTGTCATCCCCCTCGTAATTTCTGTTTTGCAAAGCAGCTAATAAAAATCTGCTCCACAAAGCACTTTACAGAGCAAGATCCATCTAAGATGTAGTCTAACAAGAGTAAGCAAAAGCCCTCTCAAGAAATGCAAAAATCTGTTTTCCTCTTTTTCCAAGCAGCCATAAGTGTTAGCACCTGTATTTTATAAATGGAGAAAGCAGCACAGAGGAAATAAAAGCAGCCTGCTCCAGATTACACAGCGTAACAACCGAATCAGGTCATCTGGCTGTCCAATAGCCAGGCCCACCGAGTACACTGCCTTCCCTCCGCATCAGGTCCACACCATGCCATGCTCTGCACAGTCCAATTTTGGGGCTGGAGACGGTAATTTCATGACACATTTACGCAATACCTAAGCCGGGGAGGCCAAGAGCTGATTAACATCTAAAAGGAACGAGGTTACGAACACTGAGCAGTAAACAATCCTCCACGATACTGCGAATTAATGACTGCAAACCAACGCAGGCAAAGCTCCTGCCGCCTGCACGGGTGCGTGGTTAAACATCATCTCCTGCTCCGGCGGGAGTGGGTGAATCCAACCTGCTCTGCCCGCTGCGCTGGGGCCCGGGCACCTCCACAGAGCCTCTGCTCTCCTGCGGCTGCCTCAGAGCAGAGCGAGGGGACAGACTGGAGACTGCTCTGCACCACCAGCCCCCTCCATGCACCACTCCTGCCTCTCTGTCTCTGCACTGAGCTGCTGCCAGGTCTCAGCCCCCCTCTGGACCCTGCAGCGAGCTACTGCCAGGTCTCAGCCCACCTCTGGACCCTGCAGCGAGCTACTGCCAGGTCTCAGCCCACCTCTGGATGCCGCAGACCACACACTGGGCTGTGGGGAGGTGGCGGCCCGTGCCCAGGCACCCCTGGGCCATGCACTGACCTGTGGTCAGGTCTCAGCTCACTTTCTGAGCTGTGCACTGAACGGTGGCCAGGTCTCAGCCTGCCTCCCGGCCCCGTGAACCGCAGAGGGAGCTGCAGCCCGGCCCCAGCCCCTCTCCCAGCCCCAGGGGCCATGCACGGGTCCGTGGCCGGGCCGCAGCCCACCTCTGGCCCCAGGAACCACACACAGCGCTGTGGCCGGGTCTCAGCCACCCTTACAGCCCCAAAATAACGAACCGACCTGCGGGAGGTGTCCGCCCGCTTCCCGGCCCCCTTCACTGACCTGCGACCCGGTCCCGGCCCGGTCCCTGCCCGGCCCTGCTCGCACCTCCCGCTCTCTCCTCGCACGGCCGCCACCGCTGCTCCCCGCCACAACCGCCTCTGCTAGCGCTACGCCAACTACGGGCGCTACGCAAACGCCGTAGACAGCTACAAGGCGGAGCAACACCGCTACCACGCTTCGGGAATACCAACCCGACACTACGTAACCCCCTCTCCCCACCCCACCGCCCTCCTGTCCCGATTGGGCAAGCAGCAAGGAGGCGGGCCGAGCAGAGAAATACTTTGATTGGTTGTTCCGGAACGGGGTGGGGAAAATAGCGTGGTGATTGTACACGGAGGCTGTCGGTTTGGGCAAGGCCCGCCCCGTGGCTGAGGGGTGGGCGGGAAGCGGGGGGCTCTGCGGTGGTCCCGCTATCACCTCAGCGGTGGAGGGTGGCGGGAGCGTGGCTTGGCCGCCTGGCTCGTCCTGTTGCTCCCGGGTAGGGGGGTTGCTCGGGCCTTCCCGCTCCCCCCATAATGTTCCATAGCCCCTCCCTAGACCGAGCAGCCCCCGGCTGGCAGTGGAGTGTGAGGGGCTGGCTAAGGGGATGGCGGGCCTCGGCCCCTGGAGCCTGCAGTCGAGGTGTCGCTGCCTGGGCTGAGGCGATGGGACAGGCAGGTCTGACAGACATGGTCGCTCTGCGTCCTTTTCAGCATTGCCCTTTGACAGCCAGGGCCCCTTGCTCTGTCCTTGTCCCAATGCCTTCCCGGCTCAAGTGACATCTCTTCCAATGGCCATGTCCCACGCGCTGCAGGGACACTACTCTCCAGGCAGCGCTGCCTCCCAAACGCAGCGGCGTGGCCACCCCGTCCTCAGTCAGTGCCTCGGTACCACACAGCAGGCTGTGGGTCAGGCTGATGAGCAGCGTCTGGGCTGGCTGTCCCAGAGCAGGAGGGAGGCCCTGGCACCGCACACCCCTGAGGGCAGCACGAGGCAGGGCCGGGAGCTGGAGTCTTGGCCTCCATGTGTGAGATGTGGCAACCAACTGAAGAGATCTGTTCATCCGAATGGCTCCCTCCTGTTCTAGCGCTGCTGCCGTGTCCTGCGCTGGGGCTGGGATCCCTGGTTAGGCAGGATTCCATTGTTTAAGGGCAAGCAGAACAAAATGTCTCTCCTTGTCCTGAAGGAGTCTGCAATCATCATCATGATTTGCCTATTTTCTAAAGTTGGGGATGTGCCTAAGAGCCTCTCTGGCAGAGAAGTTGAGGCTCACATGGGAGGGACTTTTCCCAAGGCTGATTTGCATGTCTGGCAGAGCTTGGATGAAAGCCTGGGAGTCCTCGCTCTCTTCGCCAGGCTTTGATGCCCAGGCTCTTTGCCTTTAATCTTTGCCATCTATGCAGACAATATCAGAGCTGTCAAAGAATTCTACCACAACATGAGTCTTTATTTAAAAAGTATGCGTGGAAAAATACACAGCAACGAACTTGAATAAAAGTTAAAAACCGGATTAAGCCAAATGTGTTGCTACAGTTCTTGCTTACCAGGTTAACCAGATGCACAGACTTTGGGCTGGGAAAACATTTCATATTGGTCCAGTGAAACCATTGCAGGAGATATCAGTCTTCCCATACAGCGGGGTTTGTGGAGGCTGCTTTTAAAGGTAGGGCTTGAATCATTCCATCAGTTGATATCCGGTGTTTTCAAGGCCTCGAGACATTGCTAGAGATGGGCTGGGTTTTTTTGCTGTTTCCCAGTTCACTGGGAAAGAGCTCAGCCTGCTAAGTATATAATATTTGCGAAGCTGGGATGCTCAGACGCTGGAAGCACCTGAAGAATCCAGTCCAGTCCCCTCACGCTTCTCATTTCCTAAGCATACTTCTAACAGACGTGTCGATCTGTCACTTCCATCACTAGGTAAAGGACAAATGATCTCTCTGTTTGTGGTGTGGGAGGAGGCTGTGTGTTATCTGGTATGATTCATTCTGATAAATAACCTCCTTGGAGGACTTCTCTTGTTTATAGCAACAGCCCCAGATGCTAAGGTTTACAGAGATTGTAATCCTCGCTGTTCTCACGCATATTTACTCTGCAGTTTTATCAAAACATCTCTTGAAAACCTCAGTGTTTTTATAATTAATTGAATAATGTGACTGATGTTAAAAATAAACGGATTTGGAAAAATGCCCAGTGAGCTGCTGAACAGTGTGTAATATAGCAACCATAGCTGGATTCTCAGGGGTATGTATATTTTCCTAACAAACGCAGTCTCATGACTTAGAGATTAAATCTTTATTAGTTCGAAATTCACCCTGTTGATTTTTCTGTGTTTATACTGCATAATTGTTTCTGGCCAAATTCACATTTTTTAAAGGGACAGCACTCCTCCGAACATGTGCCCCACGGGGAGAGGCGTCAGCGTGGGTGAGTCTGAGCCCCACGGAGGGATGTGCTCGTGGGGTATCTCTGTCCATCCACCATCCCACTGGCTTTATATTATTTTCCAATCCAGATCCAATCCATTCACTAAGGGGCCGTACGTGTGAACAGGGTGCTCTGATATGTATTCATTCTCCTTACCCCACACTCAAATGCTGTTGATTTCTCCTCTACGACCTCGGCCCCACTGTGCCCACCTCACCTCCGTGAACCATGCCCCATGCTTTCCCTGACTGAAGCGCTTCCTGATGCCGCTCCCCACTGCTGCCACCACTTCCTCAACTTTTGCTGGCTCAGGGCATTGTGTTATCAGTGTGGGCTAATTTATCAGTTTGGGCTCTGCAGTTAAGTCTGGGCCTCACCTCTGCTATCACTGGAGGTGTGTCTCGCTGGCCAGGGGCTGGGATCTCCCCGCTCTGCTCGCCTTGGGACTACGAGCGAGCAGGAGCAGAGATGGCTTTCCTTGCCTCCTCCCTCCCCACTTAGAGAACTGAGATAAAGCAGCGGTAACAAACAAGGCAAGATAAATTCAGGAGGGACAAAACTCAGTGAGGTGAAGCAAGACAGATTCTGTAATGCTGTTGGCGAGCCATCACATCCCATTTTTTCTCCCATGAGAGTCCCAGATACATGAGCAAATCATCAAGCCCTGTAAACGACATCATCAGCGTCTTCCTCTGGAAAACATCATCACGCTAATCCACTTGCCCTAGCAGCCAAATGATTAAAGTTTGAAAACTAAATTATACATGTTGCTGCAACAGTGTAAACACAATAATGGCTCTGCTCTGTTCCACCTGTAACCTCTGCTATAATAGCTTTAATGAGCTTTCAGCCTCGTCATACAAAAAGCAAAGATGCTCACACGACGCTTTGGCTATCAATGTGTTCTTCGTGCCGCTGGTGGCCCAGCACCTGCAATGCCCCTGCTCCGAGGAGCTGCACCCCTGGTGGGTGCCTTCCCCAGAGCTGGGGGGCAGACTCAGGTTGGGGAGCTCCCAAAATGGAGCAGGGGGTGCAGACCCCCGGGGCAGGACACTGCAGCAATGTGAGCCTTGTCCATAGCGTGCAGGCTGCTGGAAACCGCGGGGGGAATGGGTGCCTATCGCCATCACACAGGGTTATCCTATAGCATGGAGTTATTCCAAGCTTCTCTCCTCTCAGCTTAATTTAATAACAGGCTGTGAGCCCTACTTTGATCTGTGTGTGTTTTTCACTAGTTCCATATTTAACTCAACTCATCATCACAAAGGCCAGAACTCTCTCACTTTCTGTGCCAGGCTGAGTTTCCTGTCAGACGTGGAAGGGACACACCTGCACGGTGGGTTTCTGGGCTGCCAGGATGGGGCATCCTGTTAGCGACACAGACAGAGAGAGCAGAGGAATCTGGAGTCGGTGGATTCCTTTCCCCAGACATGTGGCCAGACCTGAAAATCCAGCTGCCTGACTTTTTTTTGTTTACTGGTTCCCATACCTGCTCCAGTGTGTTCTGGGAATGTGTGGCAGGATTCTCCGCTTCTTTCCGGGAGGCGTATCGGTGGAACGGGAGCTGGTTTGCCCCTTCCCAGATCTGCAGACTGGAACCTGCTTTGCCTCCAGGCTTGTTGTGTTTATTATAACATGTTATCCTGTGTCTGTGTCCCGGGTGTTGCCTTCAGCGCTCTCCCAGACAAGAGACTTGCTGGCTATGGGCTCTCCCACTGGTTCTGTGCTTCTGGCTGCAGCCCCACAAGTGCCGCTGCTACCTCAAACGCAGCAGAAACAACCGTGTGTGTGTCTGTGGTTCCACTTGACACGGCAGCCTCTAATTTGGGATCCCAGGGGGTAAGTGGAACAGAAACTGTCCCTGCTGGGGCTGGGCTTCTGCCCTGGGGTAGTCACCTTGCAGGGCTGGGACCCACGGGCTCAGTTTGCAGGTGACGTGGGCTTCGTTCCTGCTCACAAAATGCAGCCTGGAAGCTGTGCCGATCATTCACGTGAAGCTTCTGTCAGATACTTTAAAGAAAGAGAAAGAATCTTAAATGCTTCAATTTTCATACTGACCAGACCACACTCGTGCTGACAGTACCTGCTGGTAATAACCTCTCAGATGCCAACAGGAAAAAACACAATAAAAACCAGAAGAATGCTTTGCCAAAACAGGCTTGACAAATTTTGAAAACGTGCTGGGAGAGCTAAAGGTAATTTAGGTGAGTACACAGGTGACATCATTCTGTCCCTTGGGGGAAATCTGCTCCCAGAACTGGGATGTAGCTATGGCAGCACACTGTGCTTGTGGGATACTGACCTATTTATGTGCCTTCTAAAAATCTTAAAACCTGTCCCTTTGCTTATAATTAAAGAATTTATGTAGTTTTTTATTTTGTGCCTGCCCGTTTGGTTCTGCAGTGAACCCACCCCAAAGGGAGACGTGAGTTCCCAGCATCTCAGTGTCCTCTGCCCACATTTGCAGAGGGACCCGGTTTGCATTCCCAGGCATCCGGACTTTTCTAGGGCTGCAGGCATTCCTCATCCCTGAGCTCTGCCCATTTAATTTCTTCCTCTCCAGGCTCTCAGTCCAGAAAAGATTCACCAAGTGAGAGGAGCAAGCGGGATCACAGAAGGTCTGGACGGCAAGGGCCATTGCTGGGACCATCCTGCCAGGGCCCCGCAGCCACAGTGCCCTGCTGCAGCTCCGCTCCCTGGCCTTGCCCCATTGCGCAGTGCCATCTCCTGGAAAGCCGTGCCTCAACCACACACGTCGCAACCAGAGTTTGGCTCCTGGAGCAGCCAGTGGTGCTGCAGGCAGCTTGGCTGCTGCCTCTAATTGCTGCAAATTTCATCTTCTGACCCACCGAGAGTCCCTCACCAAACTTCTCTTCCTCCAGCAGGGACGAAGGATGCCACGCGCCCCTCGGCTGCTCGCCCTCACCTCCGAGATGCCCTGCGGCAGAACGTCCCTGCGTGGCTCTTTCCCACTCTGGATGCTGAAAGCAAATCTCTGGGTACAACAGAACAGCAGAGGAGCACAAATGAACATCTACAGATGTTACTCCTCAGCTTTTGCTCTGCTTGGGCACCAGCTCCATATTCAGGAGCCTCATGTATGTGTTCGCCCTGTAAGTGCCCTGTTTACTTGTTTCTCCTGGTTTTAACTTTAAGGGACACTTTTCTCTTTCCTTCCCCAAGTTTGATGACCTCATCATGAGCAACGATCAAGCCCCTCATCACAGCGCTCACCCTGTATTTAAAATGTTGCTCCATCTTTTTAATGTGACAAAAATGTGTACGCGGACCTTGCACCTGAATGCTGCTGGCTTGACTAAGCTCTGTATTTACCCTGAAAAGACAAGAAAAATGGGTGGTTCCAAGGGCAAGAGGTTTACTCCTATGAAACAGCAACGCAGCGTAAGAGCTTAGTCACTGAAAAAATGCACGCTGCAATTGAGAGCCAAAGGCTGGCAGTTCATCCATCGTTTGAGGCTATTGTGGCAGCTGGGAGATTCGTACACTTTGGTAATCTGTCAGACACAATGAAATAACTGGTGCTGCAAGGTAAGGCTGTAAAAGCTGTTACTTGAAAAAAAAAAAAAGACCATAATTATTTAAATACAAGGCCACAAAGTTCACAAACGAGAGAGAAAGCTCCCGCGACACGTGGCTGCTCACAGCTTTCTTTGGCCCTTTCTCAGCGAGGATTCTGCGTTGCAAACCTGTGAACTCATTTTTGCCCTGGAGCATGCCGACAAACTGAAACAGCCTGTGTACCAAAACCGTATTTTTTATTAAAATTTATATTTGTAAATGAGAGATCATTACACAAATGAGGTAAACCAACACATGTGACGGAGTTTTCACTTTAAAAATAAATTTCAGTTGAGCAATTGATTTGACTCCGTGGAGGAGTCTGAGAGGAAGAGTCAGGTGAGCGTTACCCATGTGGCAAGATGCCGGACAAGGCGGGAAGACGCAGCTGATGCCACTCTGACTCAGCACAGAGTTGTCGGTGACAAAGGGTCAGGAGTCTTCCAGGGCTGAGCCCTTCTCACTGCGCTGTCCTTTTGTCCCCCATCAGACTTGCAGATGAGAGGAGTGAAAGCCAGAGACAGCTGTAGCCTCTTCACCCACGTCTCTGAGCAGGGGTCCTCCAGCAGCGTCCCCCCGTAAAAGGCTGTGTAAAGGTTTAATTTGATTGTGCAAATTCACTCCTTCGTCTGTCACTGCTCACCACGTCTCAGCCCTAAAAAGGAGACTTAGCAGCAAGGAAATACCAACTCTGAAAAAGTTCCATTTCAAAATAATATCTGGCAAGCAACAAGCCCATTAAATGTGACACACTCTGCAAGGTATGGCGAGAAGAGTTATGCTTCCTTTTCTTTCATTTTTTTTTTAAAGTTTGCTTCCATGTATGTACAAGTGGAGCTTTTCACCTAGAAGTTTATGAAGTTACTGCAAGAGAATCATGGTCACCATCCTGTGAAATTAAGCTTTCTTATTGAAGACCAAACCCCACAGCCTGAATACCTCAAAGAAAAGAAAAGTAGCTGCAAACATTGTTTTACCCTGTGTAATGGTAAGAAAATAGTGAGACCTGTTCCTCAGAATGCCACTGAAAGCCAGCTAACAGACTAAGAAAGAACGGCTGTACTCGCTCTCAGCTCTAACAACTACAAAACAAATACCACCACCACCAGAAACAAATAATGCTCCAAAATTCCCTCAGATCAGTGGCTGACAAACTCCTAGATGTTGGGAATTACTGCGTGGCTGAAGCTCTGTAGTCCAGGTCTGTTTTGATGGATGAAGGTGACAAACTGTGCAGATGAGACAGAGATGGAGTTTCACCTCTTAGACCTGAATGAAACTCATCCAGGCCCTTGTGTATTAACTATCGAGACAGGCAAGACATTGCTCCAACACGTATTCCAGGACAGCATCTGGCAACCAAGACATGAATTTTTCATCACACCTGCCAAGTTTATAGTGAAATTTCATGACCGCAGAACAGAACAAGAGGTGAATTCACTATTTGAATCCCATTTATATCCTCAGGGGATGTGAGTGGGATTTAAACTGCAGGTAGGCTTGGTGCTGGTCTGCACGGGCTGGATGTCACCCTGCAAGAGCGGTATCTGTAACTCTCAGTGCAGAGAGAATTAGCTACCACCCCATACCACGTTTCTAGTAAATGCTTTCAGCGACAGACAGAAATGATTCACTACCGTGCACTACAGTTCATGATAACTGTACCTGCGCAGCTGCAGCACTGCGATATCGCAACAAGACTCTCCACGTTAGAAGTCAGTGAAAGGCTGTGAATCTTGAGAGAAAGAGAGAGGTGTCACACTTAGGAGTGTTTTTTCCAAACAGAAATAAAAAAATAACTGTCTCTTTTTAAATAAATCTATTGTTTGAGGAACTAAAGCAACCAATGTTAAGTTCCTGGTTTATTACGCATCCTGCTAAGGCTCTGTATGACGAGACTGAAAAGGCAGATTAGCATACGATTAGCAGAGAAAGCAAGCTGTTTAGGCTCAGCAAGACTCCAAGGCGAGCCATTTCACATGGACAAGAGCTAGCACCCCTCACTCCCTGCGTCCACTGGCATCACAGGCAGTTTTTTTCCAAGAAAGACGTCCCATCGCTATTTCTTTCACTGGATCATGCCATCTTGCTGCCCCGTCTGGCTGGGGTCAGTGGTGACCGACGGACTGGGTGTATTACTCTGCAAAAATCGACGGAAGTCCTTAATCATGGGGCGGAGGACCTGGATGAGGGCACTCAGTGCCGCCTGGGTTCCTTCCATGGCTTGTGCCTGTCGCTCCTGGGCGCATGCCTGCACCTCCTGAGAGCGACGTATCATCTGAAGTAAGTCATTCTGCTGCTCCAGGTGCTGGGCAATCTCCTTCACGTGCAAGTTGGTCACTCGCTGCTCCTGCAAGAGCTTGGCTGAGTTCAGGGCAATTCGGCTTTTCAGCTCCTGGGGTTTCGCAGACACTTCGTGTTGATGCGCCATCATCTCCAAGGGTGCTTCGGCGGTGACGGTGGTGGGGGCTTCTGTGGTGCAGTACTCCACGACTCCGTCCTCCAGACTGTGGTAGGTTGTCTCTGCAGGAACTGAGAACAAAGGACAGAAAGAGGGTAACAATTAGCTGCGATACGGGGATTTTTATCTACAGGACTATTCAATGAATATCACAGGAATACTGCCTGTTCAGTGAGATAACATACAATGAACAGCAATGCACAAAATGCCCTATTTAAGTCTACTCCACCCTCATTTGAGCTTCCGTCTAGGCTGTACAGTCCAAAGGAATAGGGCATGCCTTATCTGTCTAGACAAAATAATTTCTCAACTTCCAGTTCACAACAATCTTCCTTTGCAGCATTAACCAACAGATGTAAGGGCAAAGACAAGACCCAGGACAGCCAGAAGGACAGCTGCTCTTTGGGGCAGACTGGGAAATCAGCCTTGGAGATGTTTCTCCCCCTGCTTTTGTTTCCAGAGAGGGGGACTGAACAATCTGCAAGGTGCAAAGAATATGGCCTCCCTTGTCCTTAAGGCCGAGCCCAGCTATCAAAGCTGACTTGTACTTGCGTTTCTTGCAGCCACTCCCCTAAAGCATGAGGACATCTTGGGAACGGCGTTTGCATTGCAGAAACACGGGGGGTTCTTTTTTTGCTGAGGCTTTCCCCACACAGGGCTCAGGGCCTCCTCACCGGCAGGTGTCTGTCCCCCCCGTTATGACCTTCCAAATTCAGCACAGAGCATCTTCAGCAGGCGCAGCACTCACTCTGGGTCAGGGTGACCGTGGTGGCTGATGCAGTGATGGGTATCTCCGTACCGTCACCTGCGCTGCAGTCCCCACTTGGCAAACTGATGATGGTGGCTTCTCCCAGCAGGTTGCAGATGCGTTGCTGCATGGGGGTGAGGATAACCGGGGCGGTCGCAGCGCCCGTTGGGTCTTCGCTCTCCGGCCCGTTGCCGTTACCGTTCTGGCTCTCGCCTCCCCCTTCCATGGCAGCCCGGACTTGGGCCACTTTCCGTCGCACCTCGGTCTTGAGGTCGGACCATTTCTTCTTGACCTCGGGCAGCTCGCGGTGGCAGGTGGCGACGGCGTTGACGCGGCGCAGGATGTCGTGCCAGGCGGCGGCCTTGGCGGCCAGGGGCACGCCCGCGTTGAAGTGGTTGATGAGGAGGTGCTTGCCTCGCTCCAGCTCCTCCACGATGATCTCCACCTCCCGCTCTGAGAAGTTCATCTTCCGCTTCTTGGCTGGGGGCGCCGGGGGCGACGCCATGGCCATGGGGGGCACCCAGGAGGGGGCTCTGGGGGACACCTGCGGGCCAGGGGGGCCTGGGAGAGGCTGGGCAGGGCCAAGGGGCGGCAGGGCCCCCCCCGGCCTGCTCACCCCCGGGGCCGGGGATAACAGGGGGGCCCCGAGGCCCCTCAGGGCCCGGAGGTGTCCGTTCCCCCCCCCCCGCTCCCCCCTTAGCACCGCTAACGATACGCAAATTGCGTATCGCAGCCACCCAGCAAACCCCACTCAACAGCCTCCACCCTGCGACACTGGCGTAATGGCTTCCAGAATCAGCCCCCTTTCCTGCTTCGTCTGATTGGGCAGCCCGCCTGTCCGTCAGGCCGAGGTCTCACCTCCCGCCGACAGCGCTGCGCTGTCATTGGCCAGCCGTGCTGCCCATCGGGGAGCGCAAGAGACGGCCCCGCCTCGCCGCTTGTCTCAGGCCACTGGGCCTGCGTGAGGCCGGTGAGGGGGCTGGGCCCGCCCATGAATTTCCCCGCTCTAGTTCCATTGGGTACTTCTCCCGTCCATCAACACAGCTCGCCCCATGCTTTGGAAGCTGTTGGATACGTGCCACGTCCGTCAAGCTCAAACAGCGCAGCAGTTCCCGATCTGAGTGGAGATGTTGTAGCTTTATCCCTGCCTCCCTCAGGATCTTAGCCAATAGGAGCTTGCTCCGGGCGCTTGTACGCCCCGGGCGGTGTTTCCTTCCGATTGGTGAAGGGGATGGCGTCCCTCTGACGTCAGCGCCCGCCCACCTCGCGGGAGCGCGTGGAAGCCGGGGGTGTGGGCGGGGGCGTGTTAGCCGACGCCGGCGCGCGGGCCGCTGCCATTGGTCGGTTCGGAGCGTCACGTGGTGGCCGCGGAGTGTGGCGCGAAGGCGGAAGCGCTCCGTGTCGGTTCCTCGCGGCGGAAGCGTCGCCATTTGCCGGCGTCGGCGCGCGTGAGGAGCGGGCGGGCGGCGGGACGATGCCGGGGGCGCGGCGCTCGCTGGCCTCCCCGGTGGTGAGCGGCGTGCTCTGCCCCTGTGCCTCCCCGCGGGCCGCCGGCGCGGCGCCCGGACCGGCAACGGAGACCGGCAGCGGCGGGAGCGCGGCCCCCTGCGGGCGGGCTCTGTGCGAGGCCTCCGAGCAGGACCGGCGCCTTCGCGCCTTGTTCCAGAAGCTGGACGTGAACCGCGACGGCGCGCTCTGCATCCACGACCTGGCCGAGGGCCTGGGCCGCCTCGGGCTGCATCGCACCGAGCTGGACCTTCTGGTGAGCGGCGGCGGCGGGGTTCGGCCCGGGGGGGCTGGGCCGGGCCGGGCGTTCCCGGGGGTGAGGCAGTGCCCGGCCGCTCTCCCCGTCCCCTGCCGCGCTGGGCTGTCCCCGGAGCCCGGCTCTGTGCCGCGGAGCTCGGCCGGGGGAGGAGAGCCGCGGGTCGGCGGGGGCAGCGCTGGCAGCCGGGTGCCTTCCCGCTCCCGGCCCGGTGGGAGCAGGCGCTGGGGGGGGGGGCACCCTGCGCTGGGCTCTGAGCACTCCCGGGAACTTGCCTAAAGCCACCCCAGCTGACCTGGGCGCTGAACCCGGCGGAATGAGCTTGCTGGCTGCCTGTGGACGGGGCTGGTGCTAACTGCAGAAATTTAGGATTTAAAACTTACTGCTTGGGTAGGAGGAACCGTAAAAGCAAACCTTCTTTCTGCAGGGCTGAGGGCTAGGAAGCCTGCATGCTTTACTGCAGTTTGTAAAATATTTTGTTGGCAGGGATGGGTGCAGGCAGGGTGTCGCGCGGTTCCCGCTGCGCCATTGCGTTGCCTCACATGGGGCTGTTTGGCACCACGTTGCTACTCAAGCTTATCGCCCAAGATGGCTTATTCGTGCCAACTTGTCTATTTTAAGGGGTTTAAATTATCTTAAACTGTAGGAGGGCTGTTCTGTTTGTACGTTTTCCACACGGAGTCGTCAAGACATGCAGCGCACCGACTTTCTGCTTCAGACCTGGGAGCTCTGTGCCTTTTGTGGGCGCAGCTCTTTGTGCCATGCTGTACGCTGATTCTAGGCTTCAAGGTTCAACGGGATGTTGCTCGATTTAACTCAGTGTAATTTACATCTGTATGAGTCAGGGTATTGGGCTTGTCCTCAGTGCAGTTTGTCCCTGCTCAGTCCCTTGTATTTTATATACAGGACCATAAAAAAGCCGAGTATCTTGGGACAATGGCAGATAACACATGGGCGCAGCCAGGGACGTGATGCTGCAATCTTGCAGGAAGGAAGTTTAAGGATAACTTTGAGTCCCTGAACAGACATCTGATCCAAGGGACAGTTCTGATTCTCTCCCTGTTCTGGGAGCGGTGCCCCCATTTCTTTGAGTGCTTTAACTGCCTGCATCCCTCCTTTCCAGAGCCACTAGTTCCTTTCTAACTTTGAATCTTAACTTCTAACATTTCTTTTTGGTTGGCATCTTCCTTGCTGCTGTAAAAGATGAGAATTCTTTGGCCATGTGAGGATCTTGTGAGTGCTTTAGTGGTGCAGTTTCTAAAAATAATGATAGTGCCATGGTGATTTTCTGCAGTGTGCGCTTCAGTAATGAAATCTGATTATACCATATAAATCACCGGTGCGTGCCCTGTGAAATGCTGACCTGCTGCCAGCCGTGGGTGCTGAATCCTTTACCTCTGGCAAAAGTTTCACATCCCCCAGAACGTTCTGTGCTTACTCCTGCATGCCTGTCTTGGTTTGCATTCCTTTTTCTTCCTGGGCATGTTATTCAATCCAGCTTGATGCTCTCCAGGCTAAGAGGATACACCATAAAACGCGTTTTTGCTTCCCAGCAGATAGTTCCTTTGCTTGCCACGCTGCAGGAGCGGCTGGGAGGAACCGTTCTGCCGGGACTGGAACTGCTCTGTCGGAGGGAAGCGCTGTCTGGATGCTGCTTAACACTCCTGTCCTTCTGCTGAAGCCCTTGTCTGTCAGTATTGTTCCTCAGCCCTTCACTTCCTCTGCCTTCTCTTCCCCCGCTCAGGAAGCGGCTGGTTGGGTGAATGGAGTTTGTAAAGCATTGTTAATGTTGCAAAGCATCCCTTTCGGCAGTGTAAAAAGGGTCTGTTATGAACGAGGATAGAGTTCAAAACTCTTTAAGATCCAGTTAAAACATGTGGGTACGGTCCTCTGAGAGCTGGCTAGAAAACTTCCGCATTATGTAATTTTTAGGAAAATAAAATAAGCTTCCTGTTTCCCAGGCAGTTCTATTAATAAGTCATTCTTTTTTCTGCCCCATCCGTGGCTAATAATGGCACCTTGACGCTTGGGATAACTAATGTAGAGTCGCACTCAAGAAAAGTGCTTTAGCGTCAAGATGAAAACCTTTTTGATGTATTGGACATGCTGTTTGGGGACCAATTTAGGCATAAATCACATGGATTGCTTGTGATTAGGAAATTACTTTGTGGCTCTGGTGCGTTTTATTTTTCCTTCCATGCAACAGCACATTTGATACGGGAGTTACCTTCTACTGTTCGCGAGACAGACGGAGAAAGTATTAGACTGGTAATGTGAGGTTATCGCCCATCTGAGCTGTGAGTTGCTAATCTCTTTACGTCAGGAGGCTAAAAGTCCTGTGGTAACAATAATAGTTTTGGGCTGTGGCTAGAAAAGAAAATGAGCAATATTTTGGCTCCTTCAACGCTTGAGAGTTCTTACTGAGATAAAACCCTTTGTAACATTCCTGGAAAATTGCTGCCTTCTGTTTTCGAGGTGGCTGCCTGTGCTGTGTTGTACTCAGATGTCCTTTGAGATGGAATTTGCTTATGTAAACGATGCCATTTTTTTTTAACCCATGCTGTTATCTTTAAAGCATTGGACAAATACAGTGTGCCAGATCAGTGAGCCTTCCAAAGAAATGCTTGTTTGCGCTGGTTAGCGTGAAGCAATTCACCTGGTTCGCTTTGCTTGAGCAGTAAAGTGATAACCATGCGAAGAATTTTTTAAAGGCTTCCCTCTTCTCCTGTCTGAGGGCACAGTCTTCTACTGCTGAACTCCATCTGCCTCTGGAATAGTCAATCTCTTCTTACTTTCTGACTTCCTTCATGAAAATATGTAGATAGACTTATGGAACTGCAAATAAGCATTTAGTGGAAATAGGGGTGGTGGAACCAGAACTGTTTTGTACCTGGAGATGCTGAATTGCTGAAAGGATGTGTAGTGGCAGTAGTTGTGTCTTTGCTAATATAACTTTTCCTGTTGATCCTGATTGACTGCAGGGCTGGAGTGCTATTCTAAAACCTCATCTCTGCTGCTGAAGTTCCAGACAGTTTGAACTGAAGGAATTCACCCCAGTGGCCTAGAGACAGACCGAAGTGGTGAACTTTGTGTGCAGCTACCTCTTCTGTGGTGGTGCTGAGCATCTTCTGGCAGACTAATTCTCTCAGCTTTAAGCAACATCAAACATAACCATTGTCTCTTTTCAGTTACACCTGTCCCGTTGCCTCTGCTGTGAGGATGGTGTTCTCCTTGGCCTTGCAGTGCTCTCTTCTGAGTTCATCTCTGGGACTGCCTATTGCTCCCTTGCTGTCAGCTTCCCCGTGTGAAGCCACATCAGCTCCTGTGCTGCTGAAATCTTCACATTTGCTCTCATCACTTCTTTCTTAGCCTGCTGTCTCCTCTTTGATCTCCAGGTTCCGGCTGTCCAGACTCCTGCACAAGTTCTGTTGTTCACTTTTCACGTGTATCAGAGAAGCGTAACTGCAGCACTGCAGCCAGGCCCTGCAGCCTTCTGTTTGCTTCAGGCCTCTCCCCCGAATGGCTTCACTTTTTAAGTCGTCTCTGGAGCGTTCCAGCTGTCAGAAGGCTGTAGCAGGGCCGTTCTGGGAGAGCTGATCAGTTAGCACTTTCGCAAGTGACTCCATGGATGGATTGAGAAACTATTTCTGTGGTAGCAGGTGCAATCATAAAGTTTAATCTTATTTCTGATCAATACTTTATCTTCTGTCGTGACGTAATTGAATTCTTCCTTTCAGACTCTTTATTTCTGTAACTGTTTTACTCTCCAAAACTGTTGAATACTGTGTGTTATACTGTGCGTAACGTACTAAAATTCTCAGCAGCTGCGAGGGGCAGAGGAAGCAGGGAATCTTTTCTGTGCGATGCTGTCACCCTTTTTCCATTCACAGTCCTCTGGAAGAGGAGGACCTGAGTTTTCATTGTGTTACAGAAGTCTGTTTATGATAAAAAAGATTACTGTTCTGTAATCTAGACTGAATTATCTTTCCAAATCTATAGACATCCAGATGCAACATCTTTATGGTTTATATGTCTTGAATCCTGCTGGGGCAGTTGTGGAGCTTTGAGCCAGGCCTTCGTAATTCATCAGGAAGGGTTGAGCAACGCGAGGTCGCATCAAACAAATGAGCCAGTCTTACAGTTTGAAATTCCCGTTGATACCCTTCCTTCTGCTGAAAGGTATTTGCCAACAGCTCCTCAACCACCCATCTCCTGACTAATCCCAAAGGACAATTGTGGATGCCCATGAGGTGAAAGAGCTTTCGGTGACATGTTCATGATCTCCATGTGTTTATGTATGATGAGCATTAAAACAGCAAGCAAAAGAGATGGTGTTTGCTGGGTCTGTGGCGAGTGGAGGCCTGTTCTGGCTCCTTGTAAATGATGAAATGTGTGGTTCGGTCAAGGCCCTGTTCTCAAGCATTTGGGAAACCTGGTGCGAGAGCAGAGCTATAGGTCAGCGATGTGGCTGTAGATACAGCCTTGAAATCTGTGGTAAGTGGATGAGTTGGTGTGAATTCCGTGTTCTGTTATCTTCTCTGATTTAGGCACGCTAAAGACGCAAACAAGCTCTTTGTAATCAGTCAAACGAGTTCTTGACAGCTGCTGCAAAGACTTTGAGCAGAAATACACGGGTTGGCTTTGGCACAAGCAAACTCCTCAGCGCAGGGTCAGTTATTAATAGCCTTGGCCAGCAGGCTCCTCGAGGGAGAGCTGTGCTTGGCCGGAGGGCACGCTGTGCCAACGTGGAGGGCTGGCACGCTGCTGCCCGCCTGTGTCGCTCTGCCTGCACCCCGAGGTCTTACCGGGAGGGCAGGAGGAGAGGGATGCTGGAGAGCAGGGAATCTCGCACCAGAATGGTGAAAGTATTTACTCGAACTTCGTCTCTGGTCATTAGAGCAGACGTGCCTTAGCGTGATTAATGTATTAAATTGGCAGTGCATGTCCACTCAGCGTTCAAAGGGGCAGATCTGAAATGAGTTTAGGTGCAAATACATGCAAGAGAAACTCGTTCTTGCATAAGTTTACCTTGCATATAAACAAACAATTGTGGATTAGGCAAGTGTGGTGTTTTGTTTGTATATGTGCATGACCAGGTGTATCACTCTTGAGAGATGCAGTCTTGGGACGTTCTTCCAGGATGGTTTTTTGTCCTACCTCCCAGCAAATTGGAGAATCCTGGTGGTTCTCAGGTTTATTGAGCCAAGACCTTTGTCCTGTTTGCAGAGGGATCATGAACGAAGGAAACTGTCTGACCTTTGTGAGGTGCAGGTGCAACTTTGACTTGAGCATTTCAATTGGAAATGTTGACGCCGTGTGAGTCCCTCTTGCAGAAAGGCATTCTGCATGTCACAAACGTGGTCCCGCAGTGTTGTGTTTCCAGCAGGATGGTGCGTATCCTGATCTCTGTAGTGAACTGAATGCCTGTAGGATCCCCAGAGCCTCTGTGAATTGAAACGACAAACCTGATCCAAAGCAACTGGCTGTGCCTGTGTACAACACACAGCAGGGTTCTGGCATTTCTGTGGGTGTTACTTAGTGACCAGGGCTAGATGCCTTGGTAAGCAGTGGAAAATGTCTCCTTATCCTCATCTGCACTGGATTATTAGATTACTGAGACAAGGACAGGTAAAAAAAAACCCCAGGACTTCAGTATACTTATTGTTTCTTTTTTTTTTAAGGAAACAAAACCAGTGATAAGTCTGTCTGAATATTGCACAGAACCCTTAAATGGTTGGCAAATGTTAATAAAATGACATCAAAGCCGTAATAAGGACTTGGTCTCCTGTTTGAGAGCCCTACAAAACAGCAACGCTGCAGTTCCCTGCTCTGTTGCATATAGTATAACATGAGATGGTGTTGGGAGGAGAAAAAGGGGGAGGGTTGTTTTTTTTTTTTTTCTTTCAGACATACTTGTAGCAAATGGTAAATGAGTCTTTGTTCTTGTTCATGTCCTGTTGCTATATTTGTCCCTCTGAATGTGGGACATGAGCATGCCTTAATGATGCCCCAGCCTTTGTCTCGGCTGGAGGATCGTAGCTGTAACCAGTGTCGGTGTGGAAAGGCAGCGGAGATGTCTTCGGTTTTCTAAGACATGTGGAATGAGCTGCTGGGGAGCTTCTGGCAGTTCAAGTGGCTTACAGTGGAGAATTCTGCTGTAAGAAATTGTTGAAATTTTCAGATCATGAGTTGTTTGGAAAGGCAAAGCTGTTTGGTATGTGGATCGACATCGTTTCGCCTCAGGAGAACAGGGGCTGTGTGAGAACAGCCCATGCCTGGGCTGCCAGAGGGCCATCCTTTCTCACTACCTATTTTCCTGGTTAACTTTCTAGTGCAGCGAAAAGTCGACTGTCTCATTTCTGAGTCCTAAGGATGCCCTTTCCCTTGGTCAGTCCCTGGTCCTTCATATGATATGACATTACCTCGGGGGAACTCGCTGTTTTGGGCACGGCTGTGTGTTTCCCCCTCCCTGGCCAGTTCTCTCGGTATTTGGCACTGGTCCCTGTTCGTCTTAATGTATCACCCAGAATAGCTAATTGCTTTTGCCGGGGTTCCTGTAACGAGGTGCAGCGTTCAGTGGACGGTGCTGTGTCACCGGAATACATTAGCGTAGTTGAATGTTTAAGCAGCAGCAGCCGAGGCGTTTAGATTCTATGGCATGGTGCAAGAAGCGCCGTGCAGGGTTAACTTTGGCTTTCTAAAAAGTGGGAAGTACGTTTTTATCTTTCAGAAATGACGTTTGAAAAGATAAGAGGGAACAGAAGCAGTCGTGGTGGCCCAGGCCAGCTGGGTGGGCTGGGTGCTGTCGCTGGGTGGCACCCGTGTGGGCAGCGCTCCTCGAGGTGCTCCCAGGATTGCTCCCGAAGGAGTCGAGTCACGGCTGATTCCTGCGGGGTCACCTAAGGAACTGGAGACGGTGGCCGTGGTGGCAGCTCTTCCTGTGCTGGAGGAGGAGAAGGGTCATTGCTCCGAGCACCGCTCCTTCCCTCTGCCCCCCTCGCTCTCGCCCTCCCTCCTGCATTTTTTAAGTGTTAGCTAGCTGTCTGGTGACGGGGCTCACATTCTTACCGGAAAACACTCTGCATTTGCTCAGAAGCCTTCTAGAAGCCCTCTTAAAGCAAATGTTCTGAATTTCTGCCCCCATACTACCAGGCTGCAAAGGGCCGGTGCCTGTGTGAAGCTGGATTTCCCACCTGAGCAGGTACTTGGCTGTGTCCTGCGTGCTGTGGCCGAAGGGGTTACGAGATGCTTTGGGTTTGCGGCTAAAGCAGAACCTCCCTCTGACAGCCTGCAGTACTGAGGGAAATATTGTTTTAATTCAGCAAAACACGTCATTCTCTTGCTCCTTCCTTCCTCCTTTGTCTCCCTTTGGATAGATTACATGACTCTATTGTCAGCTTCTCCTCTGGCTATCTAACGCCTATCCACTTTGGTTGTGTAGCACTCTGAGGCCAGCTGCCACCGGCGCCTTCTGTCCCTGGTGACTGGTGTGCTGGCCGAGAGCCAGCTTTCAGACCCATCCTGGTGCTTTTCTGCCTTAAAAATCCTGGGCTTGATTCATGGAAACAGCTGGAATTGGGGGGCTGACAGTCTCCTGATGAAGCCTGGGTTGGGAAAGCTGTGTCAGTGTGGCCTAGGTGTTTGTAATTTCTAGAAAAAGTGAACTTTTGTTCCTCATATTCCTTTGTACCAGCTGGACTCACGGTATTTATTGTGTCTTCTGTGTGAAGGATTTGCCTTGTGGTGGTGTTGGTAGGGTAATAATTCCCTACCAATTCCCTGTAGGAGAGCAGTTGTCTTGCCTCTGGCTATAATCATCTTGCCCTTACTAGGTTTATTATTCTGACCTAATAAGATTCCCCACTTAGTAAAAGAAATGCACTTTTTTTTTTTTTTCCTAAATATGATGAGAAAAGTCTCTCTGTTCTCAAGGAGCCATGTGGATTAATGCGGTGGCAGAATTCCTCTGAGGTTTCCTTTAGTGAGGACAAAGGCCAAGGAGGCATTGCTGACTTTCTGCTTTAATTGCACCCCAGGCATGTAATTTCTTCCACAAATTATTATTTTACTATGCAGTCTCTGCATGAACAAAGGAAGATGGGGTTCCTGCCATGCACGCACCACTAAAGCTAATACTGTGCAGAGAAACTGTAAGAAATACTGTGAAGTAGCACTAGCTGGTTTCCCAGGTCCTTGTGAGTAGCTGCCCAGCATTAAGTGACCACTGATGACAAATCCCAAGTGGCACTCGGGTGCTTTGCCTTCTGTACCGTGGCTGGTAGCTCTGGGAGCGGTGGGGCCGCTGCAGCCAGCAGCTCTGCTGCCCTTCCCACGGGCAGTTGCGCTCTTTTGGAGCCCATCCACGAGCAGCCTCCACTGGTTACCCCAGCAGAAAGCTCTGTGATTTTTGGCTGGGTTAATGAGGTTGTCGGAGGAGCACAGCCGCGAGGTAAGTGCAGAGCTGGTGTGGATGTGTCAGACGAACTCTTCGCAGTGAGCTTCAGATCAGTTCACTGCTTCTTGTGAAATAATACCCTTAGGGTCATAAAAGCTGATTTTGGAGAACCGTGCCCAGTTCAGAAAATCTGCTTTGTTCCTCCTCTGGCTTGAGAGCGTTAGAAACTTTTAAATGTCATCTTAAAGAATCTGCATCACTGCATTTGAGAAAGTAGTTTAACTTCTGTGCTTATAGTTGTGATGATTGGCAGCAGCTCAAGGTAATCGAGGCATGGCAAAAATTCCTCCTTGCTCTGTTCTGCCTGAGCCTGGGCTTCTGACTGCATCCCAGGAGGAACTGGACTGTGCCATTCCTCAGAGAGGGACAGTTTTCCCACACCCTCACCCCAGTGTTACCACCCCTGAATTTTGTAATTTTTTTTCTGGTTTTGCTATTTTTTGGTATGTGTCGAATTTTAAGGTAAAAAACTTTCCTGCATACTGCATGTAGATCTTATGACTAAACAGCATTTTTTTCTTCTTAAGTAATTCTAGAGTGTGTTTGCAGAAGAATTCTTTTTCTAGTGTGATGTCTTCAGTGTACTTCTATGTACTGAGTGAGATGTCTCTCGTTTTTTCCATTACTCAGGTTGGTTGAAGGAATTCAACATTAGCAAATTCCCAAGTGTGATCTTTAGTGTTCTTCCTCTGAAATTTATTTGCAAATTGGCTACTTAAAGCTTGCCGTCCTTCCAGGTTTGGGGTTTATTTTCATATCTAATATCTGTAAAAACCAAAAGTTTCCTATAGTCTGTCTCTCCCAAAAGTTAAAAGCTGAAAACAGAGATCTCCTGCTCACTGTGGACTTGCTGTGCTGCTGTGGGTAGGGAGCCTGGGGTGATAGAAGCTGTGGTCTCTAGTTATCCCGTGTGTTAAAAAACCTGAACTGTTCTCTTCTGGAAAAGTCGTAATACTTTGGAAACGGAGGCACACAGGGCCCTCTGTCTGTAGATGCAAAAGAAAGGCAAGAATTTAGGACTACAAAGTAAGCTGTTGCTACTTTAAAATGGAAAAGGAGCCCTTGCTGTCCCCCAGCCTGCCTGCTGGACATGGGCTGCTCGCATCCACCACGGTGGGCTGGCTTTTCTGGGGGTGCCCTGGTCCAGCCTTACAGCCCGGGCTGTGAGCAATCGCTGCTCTGGCTGCAGAGGGAAACATGGCATTTCTTGTAGAAATTCAGGGAATGTCGTGTGTTCTGTGCTTATATATTTGTCTGTACTTGTAGTCCTGCTCTGGCTAGTCCTACCCTTGGCTGTACGGTTACCAGCCCCTTCAGCAGAGCCCTGGCCTGTTTGGCTAACGGGCAGGAGTTTACCCACAGTGCATGAGATCTCGCCTAGATGAACAGCCATAAATGCTGCTGTGCAAGCGTGTCGCTGTGTTGCGCTGAAAGCCAAACGGCAGAAGCACAATGCAGCACCAAAGAGCTATTGTAATGACGGATGAGACTATAATAGACCGGGAAGAGCGGGTGCAGTGAGAGGTTAATTCAGCCATGGCTGGGAAAAGCCGGCTTCTCTCCGGAGAACCATCTGCTGCTGGAACAAAGAGCTGCAGCCGAAGCTGCCGAGCCTCCGAAGCAGGTACGTGCACGCCTCAGACAAGCCTGTGCTGACAGATTTTCTTGAGGCCGTGGATTCTGTGCTCCGGATGGCTGCCCTGCTGCCCTCCCTGCCCGTACCTGCGGGATGGGGCTGGCAGGCATGCTCGCTGCGGGGTGCCTCCTGCGCCGAGGGCGCGCTCCCGCCCGGCTGCGCGCGCTGCCGTGCTCCGGAGCACCGCAGTGTTGGGAGCGAGGATTGGCTGGGCACTGCTGCAGTGGGGATGCAGCCTGGGTGTTCAGCCTCGCCGCTCGGCTGATGTGCCGTTAGGATGAGCCGGGACGCGCGGGTTAATTGGCAGCTCTGAGAAGCTTCTCTTGGAGAGGTTCGTTTTTAGATTTCCTCTTAAGTGCAGCTTCTCTGTCCAAGCAGTCTGCAAAGCTCAGCGTCTCGGCTTCTCCGTGCCAGGGGTCTTGTGCTTTGTTGCCATCAGATTTTCTGAGGCTCTGGTACAATGAGCTGCTTGTCAGGCCAGGCACGACTGCACTAGCAACAATTTCAAAAGGCAGGAAGCGTCCGCAGGAGCAGTCTTGTAAAGAATCTGAGCCTGTGGAGTCGCTGGGTTGAACCTCCCGCTGGCTGCCGTGCCGATTCCCGTCTTGGGGGTGCTTGGTAGTGCAGTCACATCATCCTTGGCAGCGGGCAGCTCCTGAGTGCGCAGGGTTTCCCTGCCTGGGACGCTCGCTGGAGCAGCAATGCTGCAGACCCTTTGGCATTTTCTGTCTAGCTTCCTTCCCAGGGCTGTATGCCAAGGTCCTGCAGATGGAAAAGAGGATGAGGCCAGAAACACCACCCCACTTCCAGGCCCCGGGGAGAAAGGGCCAAAGATGTTGGGGAAGCCACAGGACAGAGGGACTGATCCCACTGAAAGGAGACCAACTATCCTACTGGTGGTTGGACCTGCAGAGCATTTTCCAAAGGTAACGGGATATCCAGGGGCCTGAGGAGGGGCTGGAGCACACGAGAGCGAGTGTGGGGTCTGCTGGGAGTAGGGGTCTTGCAGGTGGAGTGTGTGAGTAGCTGGGGGGGGTGTGTGTGTATATTTGGGGAGGGGGGAGAGGAACAGGAGAAGGGAGCAGGGTCCAGTATGTGTGCTTGCTAGAAGGGAAATGTGGGGGGACCAGGGGAATGATTTGCAGAGAGGTAATCTGACTTTTCAGATATGATGTTCAAAGGAGGGGGAAAAATTGCCCTTTAGGGGGAAGGGGGAATACGGGGGTCTCGAAGGTTCCTGGGCAACTTGTAAGCAGCATGACTGAGAGGGCAGGGAATGATAAAGCAGATTAGTGGCAAGTCCCACCCCTGCACCGGAGACCGGCAAAGGATCAAATAGATCCTAAAACGTTCCGGATGCAGTCTCTGGTAATTTGGCAAGCCTCAGGAAAAACGGGCATGTTTTGAGCAAATGAGTAACTGGCTGTATTATTTGAATGGCAAAGCCCGGAAGAGAGGAAAGCTTGTCCCTGGGGAGCGGGTGGCATAAGGGAGAGACTAAAATCTGCCTGAGGATGGGAACTTCCCGCAGGGTGGGAGAGCTGGGAGGTGGTGGGTACACACAATTGGCGGAGAATAAATGGTGAGGCTTTGTCTGGGCGGAGGAGGTGAACAAAAGCTGCTTAGTTTAGTGCTTGGGCTCGTAGCACAGTGCTGGCTGACTGCAATTCGGGTTTATTTTTGATGGGAGGGAATGCTGTCCATCTCTCCTGAGGATGGGGCAGTCGGCTCTGACTACATGTGGTTTACTACAAGGGTGTGCCCTGGGATTAGGGGAGAAGGAGTTGGGCATAGCCCCTGTGAGAGGTGGGAGCTTGGGCTAGGGAAGGGCTGCAGCAGGGGTGGGAGTGCGGGACTGGCAGGATCTGGCTGATTTGACAGGGAATCACAGGCAGGGTTGTTGCTGTAAGCTTTCTCTCTAAAATGGGGGAAGAACAAATTCAAGTTGTGGAGGGGATGAATATCCTTTCTGCTGCTGTTTTGAATGGAAACAGGCAGTGTGGCGTTTCGCATTCTGTGCAGCAGAAGCCGCTCCCTGCTTGAATCAGGCTGAAAAATCTGCAGGGACTTTTGCCTTCATCCGTATTGTTTGCAGTTAGCACTGTGCGTCCTCTTCAATGAGAGGAGTGTGTGCTTTCTGAGAAGAGGAGGAGGACTTCTGTGCACAGAGGTTGGAGAAGGACAGAGGCTCAGACCTGAAGGAGGTTGCGATGAAAACGTAGGGCTGAAAATCTCCGATGTCTTTCAGGGCACAATGGTCCTTCAGTCAGGGAGAGTCCATCTGTTCACACCTGCAAATGAAGCTTTCTCTGAAAGCTGATACCCATCTCGTCTTTCCTGTGTGACCCTGGGAAGTTTTGCTGCATAGGAACCCTAAAACTGGCTGATGGAGAAATACCGAGAGGATAACGATGTGGTAAATTGAGTTATTGCAGCTTAGGAAGTAGCTGCCCATCTGCTAGGAGGTTGTGACTGTGTAATTTTAGCCTGCCCTGATTGTAAAGTAAAACGCAGTGCAAAGCTCCTCTGTTGAGGATTATGCAGATACGTTTTCCCTTGCAGTTCAGGCTGGCTGATACTGCTTCCAGCCACCGCGGCCCGGCTGATGGACAGTAACTTGGTAAGCTGCAATGACTTGTTTGTGCTTGATCAGATATCTGTGTTCTAATTACCCATCTGAAGGAGAAGTGTTGCAAAAAGTCTTGTACAGCCCTAGGGGTAGATCGTAAACCACTGTGAGCAACCAGTATTGTTTGGTGTTTAAAAACAATGTGGGGGGGACACATGGCTTTTGTTTTCTGCCACCGAATGTCTGTGACCTTGGGAGAAGTCTCAACTCAGATGCTGCTTGGTGGTGTAAAAATGCCTGTAACTACATATCTGTTAAAACCACACAAAAGATCATGTGGGTTACTGTAAGGAATTTGCACGTACGGATAAATTTGACCTGAGGTGTTTCCTAGCCCTGGCTCTTCCGTCTCCAGTTGGCGTGTTTTCTGCTCAGATCCTTGCTTCAAGGTAACGATTTCAACATGAGGCCGTTTCTGCAAATGTGGGAGAAAATACTGATTGCAAAGGTGAAGTGTTGGCCCCCAGATGTGTGTACACAGGAGAGATGTATGATCTGCCCCTGATGTCACCATCTGGACTTGTAACTTTGGATCTGTGTGTTGTCGATGGAACAGGTCATCTTTCCTGGTCACCTTTATGTCAAATGCCACGTGGTGTGTCTGCCTTCCCCTTGCACAGCCTTGGCTGGCTGCAGCTCTTTACTCTGCTGGGGTCTCTTAAATGATTAACTCCCCTCCTTCATACACTTTACACTTTGTGCTTTGTGAGGACTTTCTGTACTGTACAATTAATTATAAGCTAGCTTTCAAAAATTAAAAAATTCCAAGTCAGCAGGACCTGGTGAAAGCTCGGATCAATAGCGGTTCTCTCTCTGGCCCACGGTGTACTCGCCCAGAAAGCTGTTTTGCCTGTGCAGGAGGATGTTATGTGACTGTGACGCTCACTGGCACTTGATATTTTTAGAGACTTTTTTTTTTAGCAAAGTAAATTACAAATTAAACAGCATACTTTCCTGCTCCTTGTATGGCTGCATCCTCCCATCCTTTGGGAGGTACCTTCTGGAGCTGATGTAGTAAACTGGTGATGGAGCAGATGCCGGGAAGAGTACAAATGACTTGGAAGGGTTAGCGTTGGAATGGCAGGGGGCTGAAACTGGTAACTCGTGCAGCATTTAAATCCTATAAATGGACAATGAGTTTGCAGCTCCCGTGATGGCCAGAAAAACGCGCCTTCTGTAGAGGGAAGAGGGACCAGCCAGTGCTGCCTTTAGCACGGGAGGGTGTTAGCTGGGCTGGATCACGTCGGCCAGAAATGTGTAGGTGCAGCTCTGGCTTCACGGCCAGAACTGGCGGATGGAAGAAGTGCCAGGGAGGAGTGACTTGACGGCACTGACAGTATTTGGGGCTCTGTGCTCTGCCCGTGGTTTGATCACGAACAGTGTTGATGGGGGATGTCCTGTCTGCAGCTCAGCCTGAACCCCTGGGGGTGGGTTTGCTTCTGCCTGGGGCTGGGGGAGCGGGACTGCCCGCGTGTGCTGAGCCTTGGGTGGTCACCCCTCACGAGTTGTGTTCAAGCAGCACTGGTCCCTGCCGCTCTGGAGAGCTGTCTTGCTTTTGAGGACTTCCAGGATTCTTTTAGGTGAAATCTAAATACTTGTTAATGCCTGTTCAATTTCCCTTTGTCATTCTAACCGGAATTGCTGGTATAAACTTCATTCCTAATCTGGCTCTCCTTCTTAGCTTGCTGTCCTGTAATTAATACCTTGCTTAAAATCGGCTTTCTTAACCTCATTACCTTTCTCCTTTCCTCTGACGTAGGTGGTAGGGCTTTTTTCCCTAAAATGTGCAGATTTTGCCTTTTGTCTCTAGCTGCCAACTCTAGACAGAGTTTATTAGGAAAATCTGCATCATGTTGGCATAGCAACTGAGCTGCCCAGCAGCTCTAGTAGTGATGCCTGGGGACTGGTGGAAAGGACTACAGAGGATCTGAACGCTTGGTGGGGCAAAGCTGAGTTACGTTTGTTCAGGTACTACCAGGATCTGGGCTGGGGGGAGCTGCTGGGCCGGGGGGAGCTGCTCTTGCGGTGAGACTCCTCTCGGGAGGAAGGCTGGGGTGTGCTGTTGGCATGCATGTCGTGAGCTGCCGCGGCTGATCTTTAAGAGGATCTGGAGCCCCTGAGACGATCCAGTTTTTGTGCAGAGAGACGTCAGCAAGGAGTAGGTTGAGTAGGTTAAGCCTGGTTAGGTAACGTGGCAGTGGAGCCGTGGTGGGTGAGGTGACAGCGGGGCGGGCGTAGGAAACTGTTGTAGGTCACGATTCTCAAGGGTACCCAATTGCTGCGAGTCATGAGCTATTAAGCTTTTTTAAAAAAAATAGTCCTTGAAATAAAGCCCCAAATTAAGTATTACCCATTCGTGTGATTGACATGCAGCTCCACAAACAGCTTATTACAGACCTCGGCTTTTCTTGAAATCTAAAGAACAAAATACCACGGTGAAGCCGTAAAGGCCCCTTGTGCATTAGGATGGGAGGAGGGGAGCGCTTCCTGGACTTTGCACTGGCCAGGCAGCTGTCGAAACAGAGCAAACACAAGGAAATGTTGCTGTGTCCGCAGTGATGGGGAAAGCTGTTAGCTGGACCGGCTCTAGCCAGCTTAGCAAACATGCGGCGAGACTTCAAGTGCCGGCAGGATTATAGTGTTTTGGGTTTTGCATCTTCCTTGTGTGATAGCTTCGCTTTGATAATTATCAAGACTATAACTTTAATGTTAGCGATCAGTAATTGTTTACTGAGCAGTATTGTTACCTGCTGCACTTCTTTGGTACTCTCACTGTTCCAGGTGTTATCCCATACGTCAGGCTCCACTAAACTCTCTGAAGCCTGTAATTAGATCCTCACTAAATGGTGCGTGTGCCACATTCCCTCTTCAGCCTGGCTTGTTCCTGATGAAAGCTCCGGAACTCGCTTACAAAGAGGTTAAATTGTGAATGGTAGAAACTGGAAAATGTTGTTCTGCCCGGGCTACTTCTCATTATAGCGCATATCTGACTGCAGTGTTTAATTGTCATTGGGAGAGGAGGAAAAACTAGGAAGCTGCTGTAATTGCTGTGTGGATGCTTAGCTAGGAGGCTGTGAAGCAGCAGGGTCTGTTTTGAAGCCTGCCCTTGATTTTGGTGGTTTTCTGGGCATCCAGCACAAAGGCAAACCTCTCCACAGGCTTTATTGCTGCACGTATTAGTGACTCGGGAATGCTGCAGGGGAGATGGTGGGGTACAGGGGCTGGCACAGGTGTTTTTGGGAGAACTTCCAGCTGAATCAAATCAGCTCTGGCATAGCAAAGTAACCTTTATGAAAGTGGAATTTCGAGGCTTTTGCTTAAGCTGGGTATCCTGCTCTTGCTGTTATTATAGAGGAAGAATTTTACGAAGAGGCAGATAGTGACAGTCCTGTGCTGTATGGTGGGACAGGTTATGATCAAGACTGGTCCCTACTGCATGTGTAAAGGACCGATTGGATGTAAGGAAGAGCAAGTGAGGATCGGGTGCTGGCTGAAGCCTTTTGGGCTAAAAGAGATGTTCAGTAAGAGTTAACCTGTGGGTGGGTGTGATGCGAGGTCTCTGGGCTTAATGGGAGCCTGGTGTTGAGCAATGGGAGGCAGCTCACATGCCTGATCCAGATCCGCTGTCTTGCTGGCAGCGGGGAGGGACTGTACAGCCTGGCTTCCTTTTAAGTAGAAGGGCAGGGCTTGAACAGCCAATCCCACCCGCGTCGGCTTTGCTCATAGGCATGTGTCATGAGGCTTGCTGGTATTTCCTCTCCACTACGCACTGAGATCAGCTCAGAGGAATCATTCAGTTTGAGTTCCCTTCCCGGTCGGTCTGAGCAGGGCAGCTGAGTGTCTGGCTCAGAACAATGCTCTGCCTCTGTCTGTATGTGCCGGTGTTCGGGGAGTCGCAGACGGAGTTTGAATACTTTGAGTCGAAGGGGCTGCCGGCTGAGCTCAAATCTATCTTCCGACTCAGCCTCTTCATTCCTTCCCAGGAGTTCTCCACCTACCGCCAGTGGAAGCAGGTATGGCCCCAAGGGGGGAAGGGAGGGAGCAGGCTACGGACAGGGGGTCTCCGACACCCTGAGTGGCTGGTGGGATGGGGAGAAGTTCCCAATGGCTCTGGGTAGTAGCTGGGTACAGCATGGACACGTTTCTCTTGCCCCCTGGCAGGGATTGCCGGAGCAGCGTGGAGCAGACTTTTATCTTTTTGATTCTTTTGGCTTCAATCTGATGAGATCTCAGTGCCTCTTAAGACTGTTTAAACTAGTTGATTCAAATTAAATAGGAAAGGGGGTTTCCCAAGCTGTGTATTTCTCCGCTTTAACTGGTCTGCTCAGATATGACGTTTCACATCCTCTTCCTTCTCCTTCTTACTTGTGTCTGCCTGTCCCCCTTCCGCTGGGAGGTGTGTAATCTAATGTCAGCTCACATGGAGGCAGGTCTCGCCCCGGTGAAGGTGAGCAGGTTTGTGCCACGAGCCGGAGAGCGGCTGGGCAGCGGTGGGTGGGCTGAGCCGGGGGAGGTTGTGCAGGAGCCTTTCCCTTCCCTGCAGGAGGGAGATGCACTGAATCGCCTCCAACTCTGAAAGCAAGAGCTGTGATACAGCTTACTGCTGCCGGAGTGATTTCCACAACCTGGCTGTCGAGAGTCCAGATGGCTGGTTGTTGAACAGCAAAGCTGGGTGGGCTTTTTACACCCTTGTGCAGATGCACAAACGGGGATGTAGCAGGGTTTAAGATGGGGGGTCCCCAAGTGTGCTGAAGGTGACCAGAGAACCGTCTGCAGCCAGCACAGCTGTTAATGAGCAGTTCTGTCTCCGGAGATTTCACGTTTGCTAAAGGCAAAGAGCTGCCGGCAGATACTTGTTCATATCTCTGGAGAAGCTGCTGGGAGCTCCTTGCCCTTCCCACGGGGTGCAGGGTGCTGTTCAACAGGCTCGCAGCGTTTCTGCGGTGCGGTGGTGGAGGAAGGCTGGCACAGCAAGGCGACTTTTGTTACCTGTGGTCTCTGCTTGCGCCCTGGACATCTCTGCCGTTGTTGGGGGGTGCTGAGGGAGTGGGAGCAGTTGCAGAGTCACATCTCCCTTACAGTGCCTCCGAACTATTAGTGCCTGTCAGCTGCCTGGGGGCTGCCAGCCAGAGGGAAGCCCTGATTCAGCTGTTCAAGGCTGATCTGCTGACAGTCGAGGGATGCTGGGCTATCTTTAGCCCACAAGTTGAATGTGGGGTCAGATCTGAACTTTACAACAGTCATATGATAAATTGCAGGTTAAGAATACTGGGCACACCTCAAAGGTCAGGGCAGCTGGGACAGCACTTTCTTATTTAAGGTTTATAAAACGATTAAGAATAATCCTAATAGCATTAGGGCTAAAGAGACAGGACTTGGTGGGGTGAGAGAGAGGGGATTGTAATAGTGAAGGGTTTAGTGTTGAAGTCACTTCAAATGGCATTGAAACAAAGACTTCAGGCTTATGAAGGGGACCTGTGCTCACAGGCTGAGGAAATATCACAGAAAGCTTAGGTTTGCCTGTTACCTTTGAAGCCTAAATATTGAAAAAAATATTGGTGAAGAGGGTTAGTGTTCGATCTCTGCTCGGAGCTTCCTTAACAACCCATCTGCTGTTCACAGAAATGTTACAAGAATAAAAACAGAAATCGAGGTGATGCAGTAGTCTGAATCACACCTCATTTAGTGTTGCTCACTAGTTCAAGTTGAAAGAGACTTCTAGGCTGTCAAAGGCAACTGACTGAACAAGAAGGGGAATCGGAACTCCCTGAGCCACATTCCTGCAGCCTGGAGATCACTTCTCCTGTCAACAAGTGCCCACGTGCCCCTAGATAGGACAGTCCATCTGCTATTGCCCCATGCCCAAGTGAGTTAATTACTCATTTGCCTTGTCCTAGATGTCTGGCACAGAGTCTGATCTTGATTTGAGCTTTGTCCTACTAAGAACCTTTTCTTGTTTTATATGCATCTCATGGAAACTTGTATAATTAAAGCACATAGCTCCAGGGTGCCTAAACCAGTTCATAGGGGTTTTTATCTTCGGCTGTGTCCGCTAGAGCCGCGCAGGCTTTTTCTGGTTGGAGTTAGTTATTGCCAGAGGGAGCTTACTTCTCTAAGGATTGGAGTAGGCATGAAATTCTTCCTCCTGTTCAGGCTTTTTTATTAACTGAAGTTTTGAGATTCAGTTTTTATGCAAATCTGTTGCCTCACACTTAGTTCAAGAACAAGGGCTGTGTTAGGCGTTAATCCAGACCCAGCACTGAAATGAGGCACGTGATCCTAGCAGAGCATCCCTGATAAAAGCATGAGGCATTTCATCTGTGGAACTGGCTCTGGGAGACAGTTGCCTGCAATCAGGTGACTTCTGTACACCACTGCTTTGCTCAAATTTCTTGAAGTAATCATATCTGTCAGCTGCTTTCTAGAGGAAAAGTCAGTTGTGTAGCAAGTGATTTTTAAATGTGGTGGAAGAAGGGGCAGATCTGTCTGAATGAACAAAGGAACTGACAGGTTTTGTTTGTTTTCTGAACAGAAAATCGTGAAGGCTGGAGACAAGGACCTGGATGGACAGCTGGATTTTGAGGAATTTGTTCACTATCTCCAAGATCATGAAAAGAAGCTGAGGCTGGTGTTCAAGAGTTTGGATAAGAAGAACGATGGTAAACACCTTTCTCATGCTCATGAGTAGACTGCTGCATGTGTTAGCTTGTAATACAGATCCTCGAGCTCACTGGCTTGTCTTTGCAGGCCGCATCGATGCCCAGGAGATTGTACAGTCTCTTCGCGACCTGGGAGTCAAGATCTCCGAACAGCAGGCTGAGAAAATACTGAAGAGGTGAAGATTAGCTGGTTCTTCTGTTTTACTGTTGAGGGGCTTAGAAGGAAGCGTAGGGACATGGAACCTGTCTCCTCTTTCTACCCTGTACACACTTTCCAGAAACTTACTCTTCCCTTTTTGCCTATTACTTTTAATTTTATTTTTTTTCCCTGTGAATGTGGTATTATAAAGTCATAACGCATTATGGAGAGTTACTGTCAGAATCTCTTGTTTCCTGACCGGTTGTGGGGAAGTGCTTGCACCTGAGCTGATTTGCATCCCTGTCTGATTGTCCTGCTGCCCTGAGCTTGCTGCTTTGGAGAGGGACTGTGCACTTGCTCTTTGGAAATGCTCAATGCTTTATCCATGTGGCACTAACATGTTTACAACCACTTATTTGTGCTGTTTTTTCCTCTTTCTTTCCTCTGCTACCTTCCCTCTGTCTGTTTGCCTGTGTGTCAGAATAAGGACGGGACACTTCTGGGGTCCTGTCACCTAGTAAGTATTATTTTCCCTTCAGTGTCAGCTATGTCCCTCAGTTTGATAGGAGGGGGTGCAACTACTCCTGTGGGTCAGTTAAAGGGGAGAGAGGGGAGGAAGAAGGGAGCCCACTTCTACCTCTTTGCAGTGTTTAGTGAATAGAAGATTTCCTACCTTTGTCTTGTGTCTCTTTAGCAGTCTGTTAGTAGTTGCTTTGCAAAGCTTTTTCTGGTGTAGGCTTGCATAATCAAAGGGAAAGGGAGGAGGAGTTTGTCACCCTGTGGGAGTCTGTACTCATCTCATGATAAATCTTTTTAGCATGGATAAAAATGGGACAATGACAATTGATTGGAATGAGTGGCGAGACTATCACCTGCTGCACCCAGTGGAGAACATTCCCGAAATCATCCTGTACTGGAAGCACTCCACGGTAAGAAATGGTTCCTCCGCAGCAGGTCTTGGTCTTTCCCCAGCTTCTCAGTCAGAGTCCTGACCCCCAGGAGCTGCTATCGGCAGTCCCTATCTTTCTCTTCATGGTTCAGTAGCTCCCTTGTAGCCCTAGAAGCCCAATCATTTCCTGTCCTGTCCTGTTATCTTGCCACCCATCACTGGCATGGCTTCTGAAGCCTCTGGCACAGGTGATAACAACTGCACGTTCTGCAAGAAGATGAGGGTGTTTGCTTGGCTTGCACCTCTGAGAACTCGTACCAGTGGCCAGTCTGTGCTGGTTCAGGACCTGTTAAGACTAGAAGTTGATTTGACAGGCAGCCGTCCTTCCTGTAGATATTTCCAGGTGTGTAAATAGCATGTAACGAGATTAAACTGGCTGTGAGCTTGGATGGTTCCAGAGAGGTCAAGCATTTTTGCCATGGAACTGCCTGCAGTTGGTAATTTTGTTCCTTACTGTGATCCACAGTATTTTAATGGAGACAAATGTTCATCTGTTGCCAGCTTCTCGGACAGAAATCTCTGAATGGGAAGGTTCCCCTTGTGATGTGCTGTAGGAGTTCCTGTGCTCAGACACAGTGTTTAAGGGCTGTAAAGAAGCTGCTAACTTGGAATAATCATAGCCAGTGCTTCAGCACTTAGCCCTGAGAAACAGCAATAAAACTGTGACAAGATTGCTAGCTAATGAACCATTTCTCAACCCTTATACTTTTGCAGATCTTTGATGTCGGAGAGAATTTGACTGTCCCTGATGAGTTCACAGTGGAAGAGAGGCAGACAGGGATGTGGTGGAGACATCTGGTTGCAGGTGGAGGTGCAGGTGCTGTGTCCAGAACCTGTACAGCTCCCTTGGACCGCTTGAAAGTGATGATGCAGGTATGATGGAGCAGTTCTGATTTGTTTGAGTGCCCGGGCAGATTCCTGTAATATCCTTGAATGCCTAGGAGATGATGATGTTCATCAGCACAGTACAGCACTCTGGCCAGGGTTAATCTCATTGCTCTTTTATTGCTATTTTTAAAGCAAAGTCATGTTAAAAAGTTCCTTTTCATTGACCAGGAAAAACACAGAGAATCTTTTGGGAGGTAGACATTTAAAAACTGTCAACAGTTAGAGAGCTTTGTGCTTTAGAGCCCTGGAAAACTTGGTTTTTGGTGAAACAGGTTTGAGTTGTGTGTTTCTGTGAGACACCAAGGCCATGAGAGTTGAAGCGGTTGTGCTGGTCAGTTGGCATTAGTTTTTGGCATTAGTAAGGAGTTAGAAAAGCTTTGGCCTGCTTTGTCACTGCACCTGCTCTTGAGCCAGCAGAGGTTCATCCCGGGTAGCTGATCCTGTGCTAGGGGTGGTAGTCACCTGTTTAACCTTCCCTCCCATTCCAGAGGGAGATATTGATTAGATTCATTAGTTAACACCAGACTTCGCAAAAATGAAAAGAAGCTTGCTTTATTGTAGAAGTTATCTGGAAGGGATTAAAACCTTGGCAAATCTCTGGGTAAATAAAAAAGCGTCCTTTTGTCCCTGGATTACGGAAAAACGTAGCACTGTCGTAATCAGGACTGGAACTAATCCAAGCTCGCTCCCTCTCTCCCAGGTTCATGCCTCCCGCAGTAACAACATGTGCATCGTTGGCGGTTTTACTCAAATGATCCGAGAGGGTGGACCAAGGTCACTGTGGCGAGGGAATGGCATCAATGTGTTGAAGATTGCCCCAGAATCGGCCATTAAGTTCATGGCCTATGAGCAGGTGAGTAAAAGGGCACAGACAAGTCTGTCTGCAGAAGGGTTTGTAGAAGGACAAGCTGAAAAAAGAAAAGACAGCTGAGATAAGTCAGCAAGCCTCAATGTCTCTGTTTTGGCTTCTGCAGATCAAGAGGTTCATTGGTACTGACCAAGAAATGCTGAGGATTCACGAGCGGCTGCTGGCTGGTTCTCTGGCTGGGGCCATTGCGCAGAGCAGCATCTACCCCATGGAGGTGAGGAGCGGGGCTGACCGTCAGCCCACGGGGGGTCACAAGGTGCTGAGGTGGGGAAACTGGGGGTAGAACACCAACGCTGTTATAGCTTAATTAGTGAGGTTTCAGAGATGATACACTTGCTGTAGTCCTGACCATCACGCTCTTAAGAATCACACGATCTGTATGTTTTTCTACTGTTGTTTCTCCTGTAGGCCTTCATGAGATTTATTCTTGTCTTCTAGGTTCTGAAAACACGGATGGCTCTAAGGAAGACAGGACAATATTCAGGCATGTTGGATTGTGCCAAGAACATCCTCTCGAAGGAAGGAGTGGCTGCCTTCTACAAAGGCTACATCCCCAACATGCTAGGGATCATTCCGTATGCCGGGATCGACCTGGCGGTCTATGAGGTATGAAGCCTTTCACCTTTTGCAGAGCTGTGCTGCTTGTGTAGCTGTGTCACTGCCTGACCTGTCAGTTACTACAGGAGTTTAAGTAACTTTTCAAAGCTTTCCCGGTCAACCTTAAGGGCTGTGGATGGAATTATAGCCAAAGGGGCCTAAAAGATAGCCCAGTAGTGATTCTCCTTTCCTTATCGACACCATGCATCGTCCCTTGTTTCTTTTTTCTATGAGAAAGTTGCAGCAGAAAATTAAAGAAGGGTTTTTCTTCAGGCAGTGCAGTAGTAGTAGCAGCTCAAAAATATGTGAGAAGCCTGGTGCTTCTGGCTGAAATTGCACATAGCTTCTGGGCCTTTACACCACATCTTTTATGGAATGTGATATTCTCTTGATTACCTCTTCACTGCTAACATCTGGCTTGTTCCTTCCAGACACTAAAAAATGCCTGGTTGCAACGCTACGCTGTCAACAGCGCTGACCCTGGAGTCTTTGTTCTGCTGGCTTGTGGCACCATCTCCAGTACCTGTGGACAGCTGGCCAGTTACCCCCTGGCTCTCGTGAGGACACGCATGCAGGCCCAAGGTGAGAACTTCTGGGAACTGTGGGAACTCCTGTCCTGGACTCTGAGCAGGGTAAAGGTCCTCTGGTGTAACCGTTGCGACACCAGCCTTAACTGCCCTGTGCAGCTGAGCTGTTTGCCGTGCTGCAAGTGGACTTTGTGCTGCCCTTAGCAGCTGGGGCTGCATGCCTCCAGGACTCTGGTGTGCTCAGATCAGGAGTTCTGGGCTCAGGGTGTCTGCAGAGCAGAGAAAATGGCTGCACTGTGCAGCTCGGCTGTGGCTCGCTCGGAATTTAGATGCTGTTCCCCATGAAGCACCTTTGCTCTGTGAACATCCGCACATGTGGATCAGAACTGCTCTTTGAGACTGGTGTTATTTAAAGAGTTTTCGCCACATAGGCTGCGTTAGTTATTGTGACTTTCCCTATTGCAGCTTCAGTGGAGGGTGCTCCCGAAGTGACGATGAGGGGACTGTTCAAACACATCCTGAAGACAGAGGGAGCAATTGGTCTTTACCGGGGTCTGGCGCCCAACTTCATGAAGGTGATTCCAGCCGTAAGCATCAGCTACGTGGTTTATGAAAACTTGAAGATGACTCTGGGCGTGCAGTCACGGTGACCAGGAGATGCCGAGGACTTTGAACTCTGGAATCTTGGGGTGCCTTCCCAAGATGTATCGCCATCTCTCATTCTGTGAATGTGTTGACACTAAGCTGACTAAGCAAAGCTGTGAAATCTCAGATAGTTTGTGAGTCAGTAAGGGGAGGGGAGGATCTGGTGTCCTTTGCCATCTTGCTACTCAGAGCTCCACATAGACCATCATGTGGTCCTTCTGGTTGGGCCTTTTGGGAGACCAGGAGGTGAACTCCTGGGAGAATCTTCAGGCCTGAGTTGCTGAGGCCAGTTCCCAGCAGTACGGCAGAGTAGCAAAGATTTGGGTAACAGGTCTGCTTTCAGCGTGTTGGGTGTACGGAGCTGTTGGCCTGCAGATGAGCACCTTCTGACTTGCTGAAAGAGCTTTTTCCATTCAGAGAGCTTCTTTTTCCATTCAGTTGTTTAAGTTCCTACCCGTTGTTTAAATTTGTACAAACCTTGTGTAGGAGCTGCTGCCACACCAGGTTGTTATTTATGTTTACATATATTCCTCTGGGTAGGAGACGTTCATGTTCTGCTTCCAAGACTTGAGATGAAATGTAACTTTGAACTATACTGGTTTGGAGGGCTGGTGAGCGGTGGTTTATCCAGTCAGGCTGAAGGTTACTTAGGCCAGCCTGATGAAGAATTAGGATTATTTATTTTTTTATAGGTTTAAGTGTGTCTCATAAACCCACTAACAAGATGCACTTACTAACAGAAGCAGCAGCCTGGAGCCTGCATGCCTGTATCCTTTGCATGCCGGGATTGGCTTGGCTTACACCCAGCAGGGGCTTGGAAGAGGAAGGCAGGAGAGCCCTGGACGGGCTGGCACCTCGATGCATGGCTTTAGTGAACAAAAGACAATATTTCACAGCTCCTGGGCAGTTGTGCTCCCAGCACGACAGGAGAGCCCCTGCGCAGCGTTGCATGGACCTCTGAATTCCATTCTGCCTGGTGCCGAGGGTAGCTGGTGGACCTTTTCCAACCCCCGTGCCTACGCTGCTATCTATCTCTTTAGACCTCTTTGTAGATCGCTGTTCAGGTTTGCGTTAGCGGGATGGAGTCCCCAAGCCAGGAGTACGTCTGCTGTGGGAAGGGGTGTTGTGGAGAGGGGCTGGTTGTCACCGGGAGGGGTAAGCTTTCAGCCCTGAAGACATGCTTGCTTTTCTTTCAAAGGGTGCTTTTCATATGGCGAAGGGAAAGAGATGGCTTTAAAATTTCTCTGTGTTATGGGCTACTTTAGTTGGTAGGATCTGGCTTCTGAGGCCTCAGAGATCCTCATCCAACTTTTCATTTTGGGCAAAATGGACCAGCGTTGCATTCCACTGTTTTACTGCTTAAAGCGTATTTATTTTGTATTTATTTGAACAGAGTTATGTCAGACTATTTTTATAGACTTGTTTAAATATTGTTACTGTGCTTGTTATTTCTCCTGTTCTAAAAAGTTCTGTTTGTTCTCTTAGATCGCACAGCTGAGTTGTGGGGGGACGATGCTAAAATAGCTCGTGTACCTTCCCTTTGGGGCTTGAGCTGCCTTTCCCACCTCTGGGGTTGTTGCTGGAGGACCTCAGCCCAGAGAAATTCTGTAGCAAGAAGCCATAGGAGAGGAGGGAGCTGGTGAGGAAGCAGTACGGCGGGAGGAGGGGAGAGTGCACCGGGGGCTCGCCTTACTCTGGAATTGCCTCTGTGCACGGCTGAAGGGTTTCGGGTGGGTGGCTGGAGTCGGAAGTAGAAGGTCTGTGTACGTTGGGGGTCACAATGGCTGATTGAGAGCGATCTTGGGGAATGTTTGGGTAAGGGGGAGGAGAGAAATCTCAGGGATTAAAGGAATTACAAGTTTCCAGAGAGAGGGAAACTTGCACTTGGACACAAGCAGCTGCAGTTGTGCTTTGAGGCTGAACCAGCAGAGCCTGCTGCTGGGCTGGTGCTCTCCACATGCAGACGGGCACTGGGGAGAAGCGTGTGAGAAATCGGAAAAGGATTTGCTAGCACTCAGCAGATGCTTTTTGCTGACAGATCTTGGTGGTTCATGGAGAGTTTTCCGGGTGAGGCTCTGCCTTGACTGCCGTGTGCTGTCAGTAGTTACCCACATGGAAATTTAACCAACCTGGGTTTGTGATATGAGTTTTTTCCACCCCCCTTCTTGAAATTTGTCATAAATTCTGCAGTGGCTCCTTCCTACCAGTGTGGCCTAATGGGAACATGAATATTAGAATGCAAAAATCAATGCAAAATGACAACCATCTTTGTAGCTGTAACCACAAATTGTTATAATGCAAATCTAACTCGGATTCTTCATGTAGGGAACAGTCTGCTAATAAAGGTCTGTCAGAGTTACCACGTGTCTGCATCTCTTCTCTCGATAACGGTTTAGTGGTGCTGTTTGTGGCCGGACTCTTCCTGGGATGATTCTCACCAAGGACACTGACACTGGGGATGATTGTCCCTACAAGGACCTGGGAGAACAGAATAATTCTGCAAGGCTAGGCCAGCAAACCCGAGATGAAGGCAAACGATGGGAGTGAGGGCTCAGGGATGCTCAGGTGCTGTGACCCTGTCCCTGAGCGCTGCTGGGCTTTGCTCAGCTCTGCAGTATCCACAACTCTCCGTTCAGAGTTTCCCAGAAAAGCTGGAAACTGCAGTCCAATATGCCCTCGAAGGAACCTGGCTTAGAGGGTTTTCAGAAGGAAGGCTTTGTCATTCAGGAGCCAGGGCTGGTGCTGCAAGTGGCCTCAGATCTGGTTAAAAAAACTTGCTGCGGAGGCCAGCCTGGGTTTGTTGTTTCCTTACGTCTCTGGCTATAATTCAAGGCTTTTATTCAGCCATAAATCTGCTCATAAAGTCTGGGTCCTTGTAATCTGAGCCTCTGCTTTCCTGTGGTGTCAGCTTCAGTCAGCTGAGACACTTATCAGCGCTTGGACCGGCGCTCAAGGCTGCTGGCAGCATCCCCTCTCCTCCCCCTTGGCTGTCTTGCTCCTCGAGGTGGGGGTTATGCTTCGTGTCACAAGCCGATGAAGATGTGTCTGAGGCAAGGGCTGGCCAGGTACCTGTGCCCTCAGACCAGCAGGGACTCGTAAAATTAACTTTTTGCTCCAGGAACAGGGCCAGAGGCTCGACACTGAAACGCTGCCCGGTGAGAGCTGCCGCCCAGGGACAGGGCACGCGGGTGCCGCCGAGGGAGGAGCAGGGCTCGTCTTCACTCTGCTCCCTCCGGCTTTTCTCCTGTTTCTCCTTTTTAAGGAAGAGAGATATTTTCAGTGCTTAATTACTAGGTTAGAGCTGAGACGGGATTACTCTCCAGCCACGCAGCAAAAGTTTCTTTGATCCCCCCCCACTCTCACAAACACCCCCCGACAGTGCTTTCCTCCCTCAGGGCTGGGGTGTGATGAGGGATGCGGGGGGTGCCCAGCAGTGCCGGGGTGTACCGGGGGACATGGGGAACACTGGGGACGTTGGCACTTGAGCCTTCTCACCTCCCGGGGCTGAGCCCATGGGGAAATGAGGAAACATGACCTGTTTCTCTGGGGAAGTGAAAATCCCGCCTGGGGTGGGCTAGCAGCCCCTCCCTCTGGCAGGAGGGTGATTTCCCAGCGTGTGTTCTGCAGCAACCCTTGCTGGGGATGGATGGACGTCACTGGGATGCTCTCGCCCAGTCCAAAGGGTTTGGGCTGGAACATCTGCCCCAGCTGGGCTCCTGCTGGCAGTGGGGCTGCTGTCAAGAGAAGGGGGTGGTTGCTCCTAGCTAAGCCCCCTCTNGGTTCTGCAGCAGCCCTTGCTGGGGATGGATGGACGGATGGACGTTACTGGGACGCTCTCGCCCAGTCCGAAGGGTTTGGGCTGGAACATCTGCCCCAGCTGGGCTCCTGCTGGCAGTGGGGCTGCTGTCAAGAGAAGGGGGTGGTTGCTCCTAGCTAGGCCCCCTCTTCCTCTCCAACTACAGTTGAAGAGAAGTTTCCAGCCTTCTGGATATTCCAGGAACTCCTCAAGCGCTGGGCACACGCTTTTTGAAACAGTTAATGATTGCCCTCTCCTGGTTAGCCCCCACCACTGCTTCCCTGCAGAACTGGAGCTCCTTCCCGAGCTGGGTGTGAAGCTGAGACACCTTCCCCGTGTCACCTCCTCTTGTGTCCCTCAGTGCCTGAGGTCGGCTTGTCCCAGCTCAGTGACACACAGGGTGACGTGGCTGTTCAGTTTCTTTTTGCAGCCCCTGCTTCTCACCCCTTCAGAACGCCTGCTCTCAGCATCTCAGCGACACGACGCAGGGAATTGAGGAAAACATTTATTGCCTCGTGGGACATCAGTCACCCGCACTGCGAGGCCGGTGGGTGCCCGGAGGAGGTGACGCTGTGACCGCAGCCGTGGGCTCCGCACAGGGGCTGTTTCCTTCTTCCGTGTCTTTCGTTTGACACAGCTCCTTCCGAAACAAGAAGGATGGATGAGTGGAACTACCCGTGCACCAGCAGGAGAGAATAGACCCAAGAAAGGAATATTGTTTTCATCTGATTGTAAGTCCAGGAGAGCCTGGGGACGCTGCGCTCCTCCCCACGCTGCCCAGGTGCTGCTGGTGTGTGTCCCACACCTGTGCTGCCCAGAGGAAAGCAGGCTCCTGGAGCAAAGCCTTGCTGTGCTGCGGGGTCAGTGGGCGGGCTCGGAAGGAAAGGGGGATTCCAAATCTTTCAGAAATAAGTAAAAAGCTCATGTTACGTGGGCACTTGGAGTTAGCGTGGTTTACGTTCTGCTAATGCAGATCTGTCGCAGGGGATGTCAGTCCCTGCTCTGGTGCTCTGCTCACGTCTCTCTCTTTCAGCCTGATGACAAAAGGTCCCCAAAATCTATTCTGTGTTTATTTAAATGTTTTCATTCTACTCCTGAGGGGTGACATCCTGCCTCTTGGCTGGCACAAACCCACCTCTGCTGACAGCAATTGCACCGGAGCTTGGAAACACAAACAGCTCCGGCTTATTCCACTCACCTCGCCTTTCTCTAAACTTTATTCATTTTGGCCAAATGTAGATGTGACCCAGATGCCTCTGCAACCCCCCAGGGCGGCAGGTGCCTGTCGTTAACTGGGGGGAGCTGGGAGCTGTTCCCAGGTGCTGCCCGTTGCCTAATGGGGAGAGGAGCCCTGCCCCTGCCCCTGCCCCTGCCCGGCCCCCGGCCACAGTTCCCATGAGCTTGGGGACAGATTCCTAAAAGAAGCATCTGGAGGCTGCTGTGGGCTATGCTGGGTCCCATCCGGTGGCCCAGGGCAGGATTTTGGGCACCTCTGGGAGCTCGGAGCCGGCTGATGGGGATGAGCCAGGACGTGAGTGGATGGCCAGGACGGAGCAGGAAGAGGTGGGACATTTTTCACCTTCGTTTTACAACACCGAGCCCCCTTGAGCTGCCCTGGGGTCTGGGTCACTGGCAGGATAAAAATTCCTAAATCAGGTGGCAGAGGCAGGGCTGGACCTGGTCAGCGTTTGGGCAGAAAAACTAAAGGAAAAGGTCTGTTTGTGTGGGAATGGGTGGTGTTGCCTCTTTCCTGACATCGCTGGGACCAGGACCTCGGGGCAGGACCCCGGCCCAAAAGGAGCCTCGGGATGGGTGTCCCAGATGGGGGGGGACTGGCTTGTGCCACCTTCCCCAGCCCCGTTTCCAGCCAGGCTGCAAACCTGTGTCACACAGCACCTGGGGGGGCAGGAACCCCAATCTCCATCTGAAAACAGCCCGAGGTTTTTGGGGGTTTTAGTGGTTGTGGCTTCAGTGTGGTGCCCCAGGGCACTGACACCCCCACCCCATTCCACAGCTCCTGGGGGGGCAAAAGGAGGGATTTCAGGGCAAGAAGTGGAATTGCAGGGCACAGATCCTGTGCTTTAGCTGTAGGCAGTTGCCACGTTTCCCTCTGGAGATGCTGGGGTGCAGGTATTTGCTCCGGGCAGTCGCGTATCTGCTGGGGGGGGGGTGTGTCTGTGAGTTATTTTAAACCATCGTCGCTGTCGAAGCAAACCTGTAGTCCCCTAAATAACTTCCACCACCTTTCCAGCCTCTCTCCGGGCCCCCAGTTTGGCAGCTGGAGCCCGGGGTCTCGGCAGCCCTGCCCGGGGTGGGGACGGTGGGGGCTCTGTCGACCCTCGCCCCCCCCAGCAGCCACGTACGGTTTTCCACGGCGCGTACATGATCTCCTCCTCGCGCAGCCCCAGGCGCTTGGCGAGCTGCTGGAACTCTTCCTGCTGGTCCGTGCTCACGTTCAGGTTTCGGGCTGCAGAAGGAGATGTTGAGGCGTTAAACACAGACCGGTGGCTGTGTCCCTGCCCTGGCTGCCTCCCTTCCCGCACCCCCACCAGCTGCCCAGAGGGTCTCTCCTGGGGTCTCCACCCTCGGACATGGCTTTTTTTACCCCTTTTTCCATTCAGCTCCAGTTCTGTCTGCTTGAAGGGGTTGCAGGGTGCTCTCGGACACTTCTGGGGTGTTGGGAGGGACTGATGGGGACCGAGGCTGAGGGTGGAGGTGGTTTTCTATACGTGTCTTCAAACTCTCTTAAGCAACTGCTTTGCTGCTTGGGAGGGCCACGGGGAGCCCGATCAAGGTGTCAAGTGCTGATTATGGGGTTGCGGGTAGATCTGATCAGCTCTGCCTGTGCCCCTACTGCAGAGCCACGAGCTCTGCCCTGGGCGGCAAATGCTGAAAAACCACGGTTGGCTTGAAAATATTGAGATTTTTATGATGATATCGGTGCTGAATTGTACTTGCTTCCTGTTCTTGGAATATTTATGGTGTAGGTGTGTTTTGCCTTTAACTTGCTCTTTGTGCTGTGCCAAGAGATTTGGGGTTTAATGGGATTTGTAAACGCTCCCGTGACCCCTGGAGCGGCGATCTCGGGTAAATCACCGACTGTTGGTGAAACCAAGCGGCTGCGTGGCTGTAGCTGGGAATTCTGTGTGCGTGCTTTGGTGTCGCGCGGTAGCTTTACGTTGCTTTAGGGTGGAGTTTGCGTACCGTAGAGATACAGTCCCACGTACGTCCTGTCCCTCTGCAGTTGGTACTGGATGAGTAAAGCATCCTCAGAGCTGAGGTTCATCAGCATCCCCAGGGTTTGATGGGTCTTGGCTTCGAGAGAACAGACTCAGGGTTGGGAACAGTCGTGATATTCGTTATCCAGCGCTGCAGCAGCAATAAACCCCAGCCTGGGTGGGGGCAACGGCCGTAGCCCCCGGGATCTTGTTGCTTGGCTCTGGGTTTATTTGAATCGACTTAAACGTGGGCTGGGGTGTGAAGGAGCCAAAGCCACCCAGCTCCCGTCCTGCCGGCGCGATGTGCTGCACGGCACGGCTCGGGGTGCCAGCGGTCTGCCCGACCCCAGTGCCCGACCTCACAGCCTGGGGGGGTGTAAAAATGGGGAGAAACTGTCCCCTGCCCGCAGCAGTGCTGCTGTGGCTGGGTCAGTGCAAACCCTGGCTCTGGGCTTTGCAGTTCCCACCCCAAAGGGCTCACCCCCATCCTCAGCGAGGAGGAAACAATTCCCCAGCTGGAACCTGCACAAACTCTCCCCTTCCCCCCCCCCCGCCCTGTTTGGAGTCAGCTGAGATTTCCAATGGACAAAGCAGCTGCGTCAGATGCGTCAGATGATGTAAAGCATCGACACGGGCTCTTTGCGTGTCTCAGCCCGTCCGAAATCCCGTCTGGGTGATAACCCGAAGGCTGCGCCCGCCAGTGCCCACCAGTCTCACCGTGCTTCACCAGCGTGGCGTTACCAGCAGAGACCCTGAAGTAGGTGGAGTTGTTGGTGAGACACTGGTCCCCCCTGGAGAGAGAGGAGGGGGGAATGATGGGGTGATGTGGGGGAGGACAGCGGAGACCCCCCCCCACGGGCTGGGAGGGACCAGCAGAGCTGTGCACCCAGCCCTGGCACCGCATGGGGCATGTGGGATGCAGGGGAACCGGTCATGGGATGGGAACCCAGCCGTGCCGGCTCCTCGGCAGGGTGAGCTGCTCTGGCTGTTAAAATGAACATGGGGGCTAACAACCCCGATGGGCTAACAACCCCGGTGTTGTGGCAACCTCCCCCTGCTCTCAGCCCCTCCTGGCTGAAGGGCTCCGTGGTGCTGGGGTGTTTTCCCCCAGAATAGCTGCAGCTGCAAACAGCTGGTGCACAGGCACAGAAAAATTCATCCCCTTAGAGTCTGACCCTGGGCTGGGGTGGGGAAGGGCTTTTGGTGCCTGGCAGTTGGCAACCACAGCACAGGGACCTCTGGGAAGCTCTTCTCCTCCTGAGAGGTCTTCCAGGTTCCCCAGAGAAGCTGTGGATGCCCCATCCCTGGAGGGGTTCAAGGCCAGGCTGGATGAGGCTTTGAGCAACCTGGGCTAGTGGGAGGTGTCCCTGCCCATGGCAGGGGGTGGCACTGGGTGGTCTCTAAGGTCCCTTCCCACCCAAACCATCCTGGGGTTGTACGATTCTCTTTACGCCTGCAGGGGCTGGTGCACGGACACGTCTGTGCTCTGCAAAATT